>PVJD01011606.1:0-45180 GCA_004026545.1 Mormoops blainvillei
AAGCCAACCATACTTTAGGCTAGTCCCTAAATGAAGGCAGCAAATAACTAGAACCTTCAGTTCAGGAAGGATTTTAGAAGGAAAAAGAAGGCAGGATGGGGAGGTAAGAAAGGGAAATGTTTCTTAGTTCTCCCTTGGTCCAGAGGTTCTGTGAAGCTAAATTTGAAATTGTCTTGAAAAAGGGAAAACATGTGGCACTGAAGATGAAGGTTCTTCTCATGTAGCAAGCAGTTTATGTTTCAAAAGAAAAAACAAATGGGACATAGTAAGAAATAAATCATTATGCCATGAAATTCTTAAGAAAAATCACATGTGGAATTATAGAATTTTATAGCTAGAAGATACTCTATAGATCATCTAGTTCAAGTCACTTAAAATAAACATTATTAAGCTTCAGAGAGTTTGAGGCTTGTCTAGTCATGTAACTAATCCATTGATTGAAAACCTAGAGGAAGAACACAGGTGCCCTAATTCCTCATTCATTGCTTTTACAAAATTATAATCTCTAGCCCAATGCTCTGCACAGAGCAGGGATTTAAAAAATCCCTGTTGAATGAATTCATGCTAGGTAATATGATTTTAAAAATATATAGAACATGTAATTGAAGACAGAGATAAAGTTAAATGCAAACATTTTTTCCCAATGAGTTCTGTATAGATCTCTTTATGCCATTTCTGCATATTTAAGAGGAAAAAAAGACATATTTTATAAAATAATTCCAATAGGTATCAATGCCTGAAGAAAAAATGAATAGTAGTGAACTTTCATGAACTGTGAACTTCCCTTTCCTAGAACTAGGATTAATGATATTAAGAACTCCTTCAGGCCCTATGAATTTAAGATATACTTGGATGACTGGATTCTCACCAAACCTTTGTCTAATCACAATAAAATCAGATGAGAACATCTGACCCTTTTGTCATTTATGGAGAGTCACTGTTATTTCTGGGTAGGTTGTGAGAGAACAGACATGTCTCTCTCAAGAGTTCATGGCTTTAGTTGTGAAACACCAAGCTGTCATTAAAAAAGATTTTGGATTTACTGCAGATATGGAATAAACAACATAAACCCAATTTATACAACATGAACATATCAGAAGTGTCCTATTTATGTTTTTTAGCCCTTGGGATCTTATAAAGTTAAATCATTTATTGTGAATCTCATACCCCAACCTCAATCGCATGTCTGTTTACTTAATGTAGGGATGCTGAAGTAAGTTAGAATGTTGGTTCATCTGGACCTCTGTCCGAATCAGGAAGCTCCCACAAGTGCTGAACTACTTGTTCCTCCCAAAAATCTGAGTGAACAAAACAGCAAGATACCGGGGAAAAAAAATAGCAAGACACTGAAAAACTAGCACCTGGTTTTACATATGTTTTTCATCTGTGATCTAGTTTTAAAGACTGTTAAGTGAAAAAGTATACATATGTATACACATATATATGTCTATATATACGGATAATTTAAAACAACTACAACATGGACTGTATCAGCATGAGAGCAAAAATAGAAAACCCCTAATGAAACAGGCAGTTATAAGTTTTCAGCTTGAGAGAAAACAAAATTAACTCATTTAATCTCATCCTTGCTCCACCTTTCTGTTTGGCCACCGTTTTCAGCTCACAATTGCTTATTTCACTCCTATCAATGCACCTTGCCATCACAGCTGAAAAATAACAGCCTAAGGGTTGTACACACAGGCAGCCTTTAAACAAAAAGACATAAAAGCTCTATAAAATTAAGATTTATAAAGTCAGACTATCACTTTGTGTTTTTTATAATGTGTTACAGGTACTAATTTCAAAGAGTTATAGAATGCATATTTGTGGTTGAGTTAGAATTCATCTCCAAGGTAAACTTCACTTATGTGGAAAATGAAAATGTCTAAAAGTAAAATTTGTCAGAAATCACTGGTGTTTTACTGTGAAATTGACTGGAGGTAATACATTTGAAAATGTTTTATTTAGATCTGCTGAATCTTTAACACATCAGACTATTGAGAAAATCTCAAAATATAAAATAAAAATGCTACAGTCTATGTCCTGTTAAAGTGTTAGCTTTTGATATACATTCATGTTCTAGCTATGTATCTTAAGATAAAATTCATGAAACCAATTTTGTGCATTATTAGAACTACAATATAGTAAATATAAGAAAAGCACCATGTTAGAGAAAGCAATGAAATTGTGTCTATCCATTTAAAATGGATTAAACAAGAGTACTACAAATACTGACATTTGTTACCTGAAGGTAAAATATTCTGGAAATCCTTTTTTTGATAAAATAACTTAATTATATCACTTATGCTGTTGGATAAATATTTCATGGATATATATTTCAAAATAGTTAATGAACACCAACCAAAAACAAAGGTTTACCAACAGACTTAGCCAGTGAGCAAGTGCCATGCCACACTAAAAAGATATTTAACTTGCTCAGTGCACATTCCCAGATAGATGCTCTATCTTCATCCCACCTCCATCTCCTAGTAAAACACTTGAAAGAGCATAATCCATTTGGAATCATTAATGGCCTTGAAACAGAATACCCCTCTCCAAAAAAAAAAAAACAAGCACCTGTGGTATTAAGCAAAGTCAACAATAAAGTGAACATAAAGTTCCTGAAAATACGATTACCCTAACAAACACTGGCTTCATATAGGTCAACATAAAATAATCATGGTTATTATTCCCCAAGATACAGTCCTGAAATATTCATGGGTTAAGACAAAATAAGACAGAGTTGTGATAATCATATTATCATAATGTTAAATCTTTGCTGTTTAGAAAGGTCAAGTTTTCTCTATGCCTTGAAATTTAAATAAAAGGATAAAAATAATACTCTGGGTCCTCCCTGTGACAGAGACCTTAGATTTCTCAGTGTCTTGGGATAGAGCTTTGGGTGAGATAAAGAACTTAAAAAAGCTCCTCTTGGTAGCTGAGCATTCATTCTATCATAAAATGGACCGTGCACAAGCAGTTGTCTTAGCCCAACTGACAGTGTAATTATTCTGTGTATATCTAATGCCTTTTAATAATACAGTCATCGGTGTGCCAAAAATTCCAGTAATAGTCTCCCCAAACACACCAGGCTTCTTCTCTCTGTTTTTCCAGCTGTGGTACCCACTCTGCATGAAATTCTTCCCAGAAGTCTCTGTCCCAGCTCAACTCCTAATTAGAACTTTCCCTGGCCACAGAAACATCTGTCCCCTTTGGAACTCCTCTAACACTTGGTCTTCATTTCTTTCCAGCACATAATCGTATATAGTCTTGGATTTTTGTAAACCATTTCTCCTAATTATAATTATGCCTACTTAATACATGCTTTGTTTGTACCAAGTGCTGTGCTTAACACATTTAACCCTTAAAGCAATCCCATGAATCAGACTCTAACATAATTCCCATTTTGTAGATGAGGAAAAAAACAAATAGTACACAAGGGCACAACACTCTACTATTTAAGTAGAGTACACACTTAAATCTAAAGTTCTCTCCAAAGATCTCATTCTTTGCTACTGTGAAATATGACCTCATGCAAATGCCTGTTTTCTTCAACCTGAGTGTAAGCTAAGAAAGAGAGTGTCTTTTACTTCTTTCGAATACTTCATTCCACTTAGCATAGAGTTAGAAAGGTTTTAAGAATTCTGGGTGAGGGAATCACAAAGAATGTTCCAGAATATTTCCTATGGGGTGCACAAAATGTTCTGTTAGGTTTTATATGTACTATACATTCTTAAAGGTTCATTAAACTAAAGGCAGAAGCCTACAGAAATGAAATTCTTCAGAAGTTCTTCTTTATCTGTACACTGGATTAGAGTCAGAGTAGCAGGCTACTTCTATAAGACATTAGCTCCTCTTGTATTTCACATTTTATTAATATTACTCAAGTCTCTCTCAAAATTGTGCTGTAAGCAAGTATTACTTTCTCTTATTGAATAACCTTGCATATTTTGTTTTCACTAAGTGTGATGGTTTACAAAGGAGACAAATAATGGGTACCTTTCTTTTCCTAGTAAGTACAGTACTAAAAACTGAAGCATATGCCCACATTGCTCTGTATAGCAAATAGCAATAAAAAAAGAGCAGGCTGACGGAGGGGCTGCCTGCTCCCCACTCTCACATCTATGAAGAACACAGAACACAATGAACAGCAGAAAGGAAAAGTCATCTGAAAGTACTTTAGGATAGGACTAACATATTAATTTCACATATAATCACTATCAAAGTTTTCACTAGCTTCATGGCATTCCAGGAAAAGCAACATCATCAACAACAATAGCACACACCCCCATCCACAACTGTGTTCATTTTTAACTAATGTAACCATTCGAATGTAGACAGGGTTGACTGTGTTTCTGCGTCAAGATGTTGCTAACACTCCTAATTGAACTAAACTTCTGCCACAACAGCTTCAGAGTCAGCCAAGCCATTAACAGAATTGCATTCCTACCAAGGGGTCTTAGGGCAAGGGGGGTGGGTCCATCATTCCTAATATCATACACTTCCTAAAAACTGATTCAGATGATTAACTGCATCAGCTCCTAATCAAATTAGCACTCAATCACTTTGAAAGGTAATTCTCTTCATCTCAACTCCTGCTTCACATTGTCATAAAATGCAAAAGTGCATATTGCACCACTGGCATATAATAATTTAAAGAAAAAGAAAAAATCAATAATTTGCTCCACAGAATAGTTTCTTTTTACTGGCAGCTTCATTGAATCCACCATTAATTTCAGTACCTACCCACACACCCATTAAACACAAAACATAGCTCTTCTACAGATATTAAATTTTTTTTTAAAGGAGACTATAGATAGGGAAAAATACAAGCTTCTAAAGACTCCATTTTTTACTTGTACTTATATACTGTTTGTTGACCTTACTGACTGATGAGTACACTAAACATTCTGAGGCATGGCTGTCCCGCCAAATATAAATAAACTTTTCAGCAGTAATGCTCGCAAAAAGGAAAACTGCCAAATTACTACTAACATATATAACAGAAGGGTGTAAGCTAAAGGAAGCAAAGTAAAATATATCATTTGGTGAAAATAAATGGTGCAAAAACAAGTGAAATTTTAAATTGTTAATAATGATCCCAGAGCTAATTCAACTTTGCCATGTGTAAACCACAAAGAGAATCACACAGTATGTTTCTCTTCAAACACCTGCACAATTCTGTAAGGTGGATGAGAGGGTGTAAGGTCATCTGCTAAAGGCTATAATGCAGCTAATGCTACCAAAATGGTATATGTATAAGCCTGCGGAGCATAACCTCATTACTCCCAAAACTGCCTATCCATTGCCCTCCTTTAGAAATAAACCCATAATGAACAAAGTGCATCTCTTCCATGCTTCTGCTCCCTATTTTCCCAAATCAATCTACCTTAGTGTTTTGTGTGCTGATGAAAACATTCCATAAATAATAATGTGGGCACACGCATTAAAGTTTAGAGAGTTTCTCCCTTTGAAGTAGACAGAGGCAGGACTAAGGACACATGGGTTCAATTCCAAGCCCAATGTTAGGCGGGTGGTTTGAAAATATTAATCCAAAGAGGCCTAGGGAAACGGACATAAGCGACCACTGTCACCACCCTCTCTCTCCCCTCCCCTCTTTCTCTCTTGTTCTCTTGTCTTCTTTCCTCGTGGCTTCTCACAGGGACAAGAAGCAGTGAAAGCTGGATTTTAAATTAGTGAAACACACATTGGGAATATGTAATTCCCGGGAGGAAAAAAGAAACTGCTAAAGAGGGGTGTGCGGGTTTGTTGGCAACATGTCAAAGTGACAACCCTCCCCACCCCCACTAACACAGCACAAATCCATAGATTCTTCCTCGAGCCTCTTCTCCTTACAGTTCCTAGTACTCTTTCCAACTTGACCCTTAATCCAAATAACAGGCACATGCAAGGCATCCGCTGTGCAAGAGTGTCTCCCAGTATATGTGTCCAGTTTTCTAGAAGCCCCTGAACCCGGACAGTTTAGCAGGCAAGGGATCTGCCACCGGGGAAGGGGTGAAGAAAGGAGGGAAAAGAGATGGAGACAAGAGGAAAAGGATGCAGAGCTGCGCTCTAGGGCGAGCGACTGAAAGGAAGACAGGGAAGAAAGAAAGGGTGGGAAGGAAGTGAGGCTGGGAGAGAGGAAGAAAGGGATGAAAGAAAGGCTGGAAGGGAGAAAGGAGGGGAGAGGAGAGAGGGATGTTGGGAAGGATGAGGGCGGGAGGGTTGGAGAGCTGGGAGGGAGGGGAGGATGGAGGGGAAGGGAGGGAGGCAGGAAGGGAGGGAGGCAGGCAAGGATGGAGGATGCTCTGCTCGGGACTCACCTCTGTGGGTCGGTGGGAGTTTCTCGCCTCCTCCTCTTTCTCGCCGGTGCCTAGCAGCTGGAAGGGTAATCACAGAGAGGCTAGAGAGGCGGCGGCGGGGACAAGGGCAGCAGCTGCTGCAGCCGCCTCTGGCCGAGGTGCGGTGCCTCCTGCTCCGCCCGCCAGCCCGGGTCTCCGCCTCACTCGAGGCTTGAAGCGAAGCCTCTCCCCCCGCCCCCTCCCGCTCCGCGTCCTGCCGGAGCGCGAGCGGCACCGGCCCGGATCGCCGCTAGGGGAGGCAGTCAGTGCGCAGGCGCAGCCGCTCGCTCGCGCGCCCCCGCGGCCCCCGCGGCTCCGCGGGGCTGGGGGAAGCACAGGGTAGGGGGATGGCGAGAGCGCGCCGCCTAAGAAGCGCTCAGCGGGCGGGGCGGGGGCGGAGCTGGAGAGGCGCGGTCGAGTTCGCGCTGCAGGTGGGGGAAGGGGACAGTGGCCATGGGGCACTGCTGAAGGGCGCAGGTGCCGTGTCCATGACAACCGCGTTACCCTGAGGGCGGGGACCGGGAACAGAGTTGCCGGGAAGCCGGAGGAGCGGGGCAGAGACCCGGTGCGGGAGAGATACTGTAGGGGAGAAAGGGACTGGGTTTGCAGAATAGGAGTAAAGGGTGAGCCGTGTAGGGCACGGGCACATGGCAGGAGTGGGGGGAGGGGGGCACAGTGCAGCGAAGGTAGTGACTGACGCGGGAGGCAGGTTTGTTGGGACCTGAAATCCCAAGGGAAGGAGGATTGGACTTTAAAAGAACCTAGAAGAGGATGGGAGTTTTATAACAAACGGAGCATTTACTCATTTAACAAGGCTTGTTGAGCACTGTCTCTATGGAAGGCATTGTGATTATTTTATTGATTGCGACAATATTACTAAGCTTCTAATTTGTACCAGGCACTCTACTTGGGCATTTTGAGATATCCAAACGTGTTTAATATTTCGTGTTTGTCCTGATGGAGATTACACTTTACTTGGGGGAACTTACATAGAGATCGCAGGGAGTACATACGATCTGCCCACTACCATCAACTGGGGCTTGATGGTTGGTGGTGGAATGTAACTTACAGAAACGTTAGAACCGAAGAGGTGCACAGCTACATTCAATTTGGAACATAAGTTACAGTTATCCTTCTTCTGCTACAGTGTCAAGTCACTTTTTTATCAAGAAAGGAAAATAAAGATAAAACCTATGCCAATTTGGTTTGGCACAAGTGATGCTGTGCTCACAGCATTCTGCCTGTCTGGTCTCCTCGCCCACCAGCAACATCACCGTGTTTTTTCATGCCTACACTTGTACGGCTCTATATCACTTAATGCACGCATTTTTTTACACTTCTTCTTCATTGGCTATGTCAGCTATGTTATATCCCCCTCTGGTTCTCAAGCTGGCATCCACAATTATTTGAAAATTATGTCAAATCCAAGTGTCTTATTTTCTCCCGGCAATGTCATGAGAGCCCTACCTCTGTCCATTCTTCAATCTTTCTCCTCCAATATCTTCTTGCCTTAATTTTCCTTGTCACCACCACTTTATCAATTTAAAATTTTCTGGGAGAAAGTAGGAGTTACCAGATGTAGGCTTAAGAAAAAACCTCCTTAGCCCATAACGATGTTTCAGGACCATGGACAGCGACAGCTCGTGCTCCTCCCACCAAGCTTTTTCCCTAGTCAGCCTATAGAAACAGGATAGCCGCCGAAGAAGGTACAGGATGTGCTTCAAGAAGGAAATGCTGAGCGCCAAATGATTTGTGTGTGCCAGAAGATGTGATCAGAGTGGAATAAGGAAAGAGCAAACCAGGAGTAGGATGGGAGGAATTAGGCTCTTCATCTAGACTTTGAAGAAAAATTAGGTAAGATTTAGGGATGTATCACAGGACTCTGAAGTGGTAAGAGGGGGTTAATTTCTCCAGGGAGGTGCTTGAATATAAATAGGGATACTTCATACTACTGCTAAACAATATCTTCCTGGAGACAGAGGGAACCTCCGATTTTAGATGGTCCAAGAATGTGGAAAGGGTAAAGTAGTCTCAGTTAAATGAGGTAAAATATTCTCAAAGATTGACTTTTGTTGTTGTTGTTGTTGTTGTTTTGTTACTGTGATTTTTCATTCTCTAGTCAGGCTGTAGTGGATAAACTAAAAAATACAGGTGAAAGAGTTATCAGACAAGCTCTCCTCTTCAACATTGAGAGGATTCATTTATAGCTTTGTGTATTGTTTTAAATTAGGCTTAAATTTATAATTTATTATTTAATTGGCAGCAGACAGAAAAAAATGAATATAGGCCAATTACTGTCTTGTCAAAGTGGAATTTCTTTATTTTTTGTTTTGTGGTGACTCTTAAAACCTTTAAACATCACTTTTAAAATATTTATAAAGCATTTGTCCATGCAACTGCTTTAAATTTTAGTTAATAAAAATAACAGCATAAAAGCCATCCCTTATTTCTCAAATCCTTGGCCTCACTCACCCTTCCTTCAAACTGCACCAAACTTTCTGTCAATTAGATAGTGATAACAAATTACTGAGGCAATGTGTTTCAGTCACCAACAGGCAAATGGCAGCTAAGATTTTTGTTCTCTGCCTCCAAAGCATTTACTAAGTCTCTTATGTTTTGAATAAAAGGGAACTGCAACCCCTAGATACCCTATGGAAACATCTAAATTGAGTATTATTTTAACCGTGTTTATTTCTCTCTGATAACAGTCTAAATACCTTTGTATAAATAGTGTTTATCATTGGATACTGAAAAGCCATCCTATTATTTGTCCCCATTCTAAACCAAGGGGATAATTTTTTATCTTTATTTTTTTTGAAACTGCTTGGGAGTCTGGCTGTTTTCAGTTTTCTTTATTTAAGTGTTGTCCTTCATTTCAATGACATAAACACATACAGTCCTCAGAAAAACAAGCAGTTTCCTCCTTCCCTCATTCGTATTAAAGATTTATTCCAACATAAATGAAAAACAAAAAGTATTGTTAAAAGTAACTTATTGTGTGCAAATGAAAATAATACATAATATGTAATTTAAATGCAATTTAATCTGCAATAATATGACATCTAGATTTTTAGACTAGACACCAACCAATACTGGCAATCCTAAGTAAAATCATTTCTAGTGCTTATACTGTTAAATGCCAGGTCTCTGCACATTGGAACCCTCATTCAGTCTCTCAGTTCCTGAAATTTCTCTATCAAGTCCTCCTGAGAAATACGTTTTTTAAATAGACTTTATACTTGACAGCAGTTTTAGGTTCACAGCAATTGAGCAGAAAGTACGGAGTTTCCATATAGCTCCTGCTGCCACCAAGGCCAAACCTCCCGCACTATTGACATGCTGTACCACAGTATTACCTTTGTTAAAACCAATAAACCTACATTGACACATCATTATCACTCAAAGTCCATAGTTCACACTTATACATTCTGTGGGTTTTGACAGATGTATAAAAGGCACGTATTCACCATTGTAGTATCACACAGAGTAGATTCACTGCCCTAAAAACCTTATGTGCTCTACCTATTCATTTCTCTCTTTCCCCAGCCCCGGAAACCACTGATTTTTTTTTTTTTTACTGTATTCACAGTTTTGCCTTTTACAGAATATCATATAATTGGAATCACACAGTACACAGCATTTTCATATTGGCTTCTTTTACCTAGTACTATGCACCAAAGTTCCCTCCATATCTTTTCATGGCTTAATAGCTCATGTTTTTTTAGTGATGAATAATATTCCATGTCTAGATGTATCACATATTGCTTATTCATTCACCCACTAAAGAACATTCGGTTGCTTCCAATTTTTGGAAATTTGAATAAAGATAATATAGAAATTTCACTTTTTAAGAAAATTTATATGTCAAACTCCATTACAACATTTGTTACATATGAGTAATACCTCAGGATTTCTTCTTACGTGATTGAGTTTGTTCTCATGAATTTAAAAGTAGATTTCTTCACTTACCTAAAAAATAGCCAATGAAACTCTCACTTTTGTGGTTTTTATGTACTCCTCTCATTACATATGTATGTATGTATGTAACTTGTATAATTCTTGTTTTCTACTTATTCTATCAACTCTACTTTTTCTTTCTAAGCATATTTATCATTTGTACCCTCAGGCAATTGTGTATGTATAGTACAATAATATGTAGGTATATATGTATACTTGATTTTTATGTTTGCAAGTAAATGTAGTGGGTGCTTTAGGGGCCAAGTGTATACAATTTCTTCCTTTTGCATTTAGAAACATTTCGACTGCAATGTTATATAGACAGAAAGTGGTAAACAGAAAAATGAACCCTTGAAGATCCCCATGCCTCATTCCCTCAAACCTGTGAATATATTATGCTACCTGGCAAGAGGAACTTTACAGATGTGATTAGGATTACAGAATTTGAGAAAGGGAGATTACCCTGGATTATCCAGCTGGGCTCAGTGTAATCACATGTGCCCTTAAAAGTGGAAAATTTGTCTTTGGCAAGAGCCAAGAGACTCATCAGAGAGATGAGGCAGATGGAAAAGCAGGAGGATGACTTGAATGGTTCTGCTGGCTTTGAAGCGGGCCATAAACCAGGGAATGAGGGTAGCTCCGAGGAGCTGAGAACAACTCCTGGCAAATAGTTAGCAAGAAGACAGACCTGAGTTCTAATACCACATAGGAATGAATTCTGCCAAAAACCCAAACAAGCCTAGGAATGAATTGTTCAGTAGAGCCTCCAGAAAGGAACGTACACCCGTCAGCACCTTGATATTGGTCTTGTGAGACTTAAAGCAGAGAAACCAGACTAACCCACTAGACTTCTGAACTACAGAACTGTGAAATAATAAATTTGTTTTCTTTTCAGCTGTTAAGTTCAGGGGGATTTGTGAAGGCAGCAATAAAAAACTAATACAGAGAGATTCTATATCAATTACCTTATCTGCAAAAAATAAAAAAGGAGCAGCTTCATTGAATGGCACCTATGAGTGCCTCTAAATTCTAGTGTTACCATATTCTATCTAGTTTGTGACATTGGACAAATTAATGTTTATGAAACTTAGTTTCATAACTTATAAAATAGCAGCAATTATTTTCTATCTTCCTGACTTTGTATAAGACAGGAATGAAATATTTGTCAAGTTTCCAGTACCCTATTATCCATAAATAAATGTACTCTTCCTTTAATTACTGTTTGTAATATCAATGAGTAAATGAATCAGACATTAAAATAAGATTATTCCTTGGCATATTTTCACCACTTTTGATCTGTTTCCATCATCTTTTATTTCCAAATCCTCTTTTAAAAATATAAAAATAGCTGGTAATATATCTTTTCATCTTAAATATGTCACTCCCATCTTCAGGTTTCCTAATAGGCCCATTTTTCCTTAGAGAAAACTGGGGCTACTGCTTAATAAATTTTAAAAGTGTATCATTTTACCCTCAACTCTTACCCTGAACAGCATTTTCCATACTCTACTCTGAGGAGGACTAGTTTCGGTCTGAATTCTTTCAATAACACGTGACTGCAATCCAAATTAAATTAGTTTGAGCAAAAGGGAAATTCTGACCCCCGTATCTGGGAAGTGTAAAATGTGTATCAATGAGGCTCAGCTAGATCCAGGAGTCTTTAAAAATATTGATTGACCTTGGCGGAGCCTTGTGTTCATATACAAACCAATTACTGTGACCACAGGAATGGGATACTCTCATTCATATTCCCAAACCTGTGGCCAACTGCAGAAAGAGGAACAATTACCAAAAAGACATTGAAGAAGAGCATGGAAGAGCATACTGCACAAACCAAAATTATAGCTGCCCAGTTCATCACTGTGAAGTTATTTTAAAAGTAATTTCCACAATAAAA
The DNA here is from genome assembly GCA_004026545.1 of Mormoops blainvillei. NCBI lineage: Eukaryota > Metazoa > Chordata > Mammalia > Chiroptera > Mormoopidae > Mormoops > Mormoops blainvillei. The sequence continues at coordinate 12,196 of PVJD01011606.1, forward strand.
TTTCTTGCTAAATGCCTGGTAAAATGCATTTAATCTGGAAGATAGAGAAACTGAGACTCAATGTGCTTTTTTCCCAGAATCATGGAAATAGTCATTTGCTATTTGAATAATATGGACTAAGTTATGGTGAGGTAACAAACCCCCCAAATCTCAGAGGGTCATGTGGTAACTGTTTTATGTCATTCTCTTTCTGAGGCCCAAGCTAATTGCACAGCCGCCACCTGGAATCTAATCCATCATCATTGCAAGGAAACAATTAATTGATTTGGCCCTAGAATGAGTTTTGTATTGGATCCCAACTAGTCACAAAGCCCACGTCACTACAGTGGGCTTTGAAGTGTACAGCTACCATGTGCCTGGATGACCAGAAACTTGAAATATTTGGTAAACAGCCTTGATTGTCACAGTGAAAAAATATTGGGACTGGGTTTTCTGACTAACTTCTCTCTACCACATCTGATTTCCAAATATGATTTGATGATGGATGATAATAAATACCACTTACAGAATATTTGCTAGTGCTAAGGACTGTATTAACAGCTTTCCACAGAGTAACATTTAAGGATATTACTAATATTATCCATATTCTGAAAGTGAAAATATGAAACAAGGAATTTCTTGATAAGGGTTGTACCCTGAGTATAACACAAAAAGCACCTTTATGTTTAAGTCTCTGGGTAATTTTTGCACCAGGTCATAGAGTTGGTAGGCTATGGAGATAAATTTTCAATTCATGCAGCATTGCTCCAGTCCACACTGTTCTTCGCAGCACTCTACCACCTCCTCACTGATGGGAGAGAGAGAACTCCTTCCCACAAGTCAAAACACAAAGTTCTTAGTTCAGCTCTCAGGTGGCAGAAACAGATTTATTTCTTTTTAACTTGTATCACATGCAACAAAACATGCTACAAACATTAGGAATTTAAAACATAAAATATCAAATGCCCCATCAAAGAAGATTTAAACTCCCTGAGACATAGCTACAGTCCTTATTCCACATACAAATGTACTCACTCATGCACACATGCATTTTCTATATTTCGTTTCAAAAAGTAGTCTGATGATTTAGAAAGATTAAGGCCCATGAATAAGCAGATCTTTAATTCTACAAACACTTTTTGTTCAAGTGCCTGTTTGCATTGTGCATTATCATGATGTTCTTACTAAAGGTTTTACATTATCTTTGTTTAGAAGAAATATCCAAAAGCTTTGGCACACTGATTCATTTACCCATTCGAAAAACCTTTGACCCTTGACTATTAGGTCATAGTCACAATTCTCAATGTTGATTATTTAGCTAAAAGACACAGTTCTCATAGTTGAATGAAGCAAACTGACAAGTAAAACAATGGGTGCAGTGTAATGTAACAAGAGCTTATAGAGTTGCTGATTATTGCTACGCCCTATCCATTCTTTTCTATCCCCATTCTAACAGGTGCACACTTCTCCACCATGCAGTCCAGGTGCTTTAGGCCAAGGTTAGCCTCACCTCTAGCTCCAAGACTAGGCCTGGTCTAAAAGTTTTCCCATCAACTTTGTCATGGGCATTGGCTCAGAAATGCAGGCCCAAGCTCATGGACCCATTTCATTCTCTGGCCTTAGGGTTTGATTTAGGAATTGACATATGATGGAATTTACACATATGGGACAAAAAGAGAAGTGCTCAGTGGCTTACAAGGAGTAAGTTTCTTTAAATAGAGCTAATCAAAGAAATGTCCACCTTTCTTTGAATTTTAAATGGGTGTTAGGCAAGGAAATGGCAATCTTTTATAATTATATCATTTCAGGTCCATGTAGGAAAAAATAAACTCCTAGGGATAGTTCAAACAAATAAGATTTAATACAGGAAATTGATTGAACAGATACTGGAAAGACTGGAAGAATGAAAGGGAGAAAATTAAGGAAACCAAAGATTAGCAACTTCAGTAAGCACCTACTCATTCCAGGGTAGAGTTGTTTCCATAAGGGGAGAGTGTGTGTTTGTTTGCTTGTTTGTTTGTTTGTGTGTTTATTTGTTTTATCAGAGCTAAAGCTATAATTCTGGGAGCATCATCAAGGACAGACCAACTGAGTTAGTGTTGGAACCATAAAAAGGATGGGCACTACTACTGAAACCATGGTCTTTGAAGAAATGCATCTGTTTCCAAAAATACTGTCATAAAGAAAGAGAGAGATGTAATAATAGTGTCACCCCTCTTTATGCCTGATAATCTCTTCCCAGTGTCTCCTATGGGTACAATTCAAGACTCTAGCTGAAAACGAAGCCTGGAAAATTTAATATGCTATCTTCCCACCACAGTTTATAGAAAAAAGTAAACAATGGTGGGTAGAAAGATGAGAGAAAGTAAGCAAATAATCAACACATTCAACCCTCTGTCTGCTTTGCATCTATATACATCCTTCTTACTTACCTCAAGGTTTAATATAACAAAAATGACAATAATGTGATGCTTTTACTTATCAACAACTATTCTTTGCATAATGAAAAATAATCTTACAATTTTTTTCCAAAAAATATAAAACACAAAGCCCTATCACTTATATACTGATTTGTGAATTTTCATTCTAAGTCATAAGTTCACTTGATTATTTTGCCCTCTAAAGATTAAATTGTAAATTTAGCCTGTCATTTACTCCTTAACTTAAAAAAGAGAAAAAAATTACTTAACAATTAAATGTATATACATATATGTTCTGTCGTAGATCCATCTCCTCTATCTGCTCTCTCTTCTCTCTCTCCCCTCTCTCCTCGCATATAAGTAATTTCCACTATCTACTACTCATTCCACATTTACTTACCCTCAGCCAGGACTTCAGATAATATGGTCCTTTACCTGGTGATAATAAGCCAAATTTTCACTCCTGAGGGTCTGAGTCCTTGTATCAGTTTGAGTTGTCTGGACTTCCATTAACTTTTCCTTTTGAACATAAAAGTGCTAAAAGGCACTTCAGGAAATCTCCTTGGTTCCAGACATAACTCAGCCTATCTCCTCTATAGAGCAGTAATCCAGCTTCTCATTGGTAATCAGGATGACGCACTCCAGAAATCACAGCAACCCTTTATTTGTTGTTTCAGTGGAATGAGGAGTCCACAATGACCAGGTAGCAGATTTATCTTCTATTTCAGTGAAAGAATTATGTCTCCTGGTTAAAACAGTATTCATTATGGAAAAAAGACCTCTCAGCCAACAGAGCTCAAAATGATATGCACAGGAAAAAAAATAAAGTGAGTGGTTCATTTCTCTGCTTAATGAATGAATTATTGGTAAAAAATTTTATTGGTGTCTAGTAGCTGATACTACACGGTACTGGAAAACACTCCAATCTCAGCTGGCACCATATCCAATACTGCAAGAAGACATTCTATGCTTCCGTCAAGGCAGCTACTTCTGAGCCAAGAAGTATATAGTAATATCAGTGAATTGTATAACCCCATCACTGCCCTTCTTTTACTTTGTAATAAGTTCTTTGGTCAGAAGCAATATTGTATGGAATATCTTGATGATGAATAAGGCACTCCAAGTCTCCTGGAGTTGGTACTGGAAGGGGCATTGAAAGGAGAAAAAGCAGAGCCAATATTCAGAAAAGTTCCAGTTCCAGTAAGGACAAAATCATTTACTGTTTCAAACTGGAAGAAGTCCAAGGCAATCAATCTGATACCAGGTGGTTGGCTGGTTGGTTTCCCTAAGGAAAGGAGCCTTCTGGTCTAAGTTTGACTTCTACTGTTGGCTCCTTTGCCCTTGGCAAGGATGGTAGTCAAGTAACTTTGATAAGAGAAGGTCCATATTGTTGAGGTCTTTCAAGAACCTCTGTGCTACTTTGAACAGAAGCCCATTAGTCAAGCACTGGAGAGGCTAGGAAATTGTTATCTGTGTGACATCCTCAGATGGGGCTATTATGTTTACATTTTCTCTAGGGCTTATGCATTGCCACTGACTTCTGCCATTAAGAAATCCTATCATTTCCACTGAAATCAAGGAGCCTGTTTTAAAGTTTGCTTCTTGCAGTGTCATGCCAGCTAACAAGACAAGCACCACAAAACGTGTTTAATTTTATTATGGATAATTCTGAAAATATATAAAAGAAGAAGAAAAGTATAATTAGCCCACTATTATCAGTTCAAAACCAATCTTGTTTCAGCTATATTTGTATGTACTCCTTAAATCACAGGGTTTTTGAGTGTTCTGGCACTTCCTTCACTACTGTATTTCTCTGAATAAAGGGAGTATCCTTTGGGCTTATCTGGGGAATATTTTGAGGGAAGACAAAGTTGCAAATAATTAGTACACTCTGTTATTTCTACCTTCCTAGGCTTTAAAGTATTTCTTTATTATACCAGGGAAATTATACTTTCAATATCATTGACTATAGGCCACATTAGAGCCACTTCTCTCAGCTTAAGAAAGCACAATGAATACGAAATCTCTGTGAACTGCCCTTTGTTCCAAAATCCTTACAATTCATTCCTATACATATTCCTCAAGTTTAAGTTAATGAGTGAAAAAATAATAATCTTGCAATTATTTTTTGTATATAAGTTATGTCCCATGGGTAATATTTTGTACTTGTCCCCTGAATTATGACAAATCTGACTCAAATTGTATGTCTGAAAGCAATGCGGCATGGTGGGGATTGGTTTTAGGAATAAAATTCACTTGCAAAGCAACTTCTCTTTTTTAAAAAAATCCTCAACTAGGTATATGTTTATTGATTTCAGAGAGAAAGAGGAAGGAAGGGAATGAGAGAGAGAGGGAGACAGTGAGAGAGAGAGAAGCATCGATGTGAGAAAAAACATCAGTAAGTTACCTCTTGTAGGTGCCCTGACCAGGAATCAAACCCACAACCTAGGTATGTGTTCTAACCAGGAATCAAAGCTTTTGGTGTATGTTCCAACCATTTAAGCCACCAGGTCAGGGTCAAAGCAGCTTCTTTATGGGAAGTTACAACATGATCTACACACACACACAAAGATGACTATAGCCTTTTGTTACTGGAGATTACATTTGCTAGCAATGGAAGTTCAAGGACATTTGTGGTACTGATATTATGTCAAACCCCAGAGTTTCATTCTTTTCCAAGAATGCTCTAAATTTCATATAATATACCCTAAACTTCATATAAGTTTCATATAAGATTCTTAGGGAGGCAGTGAATTCAACTTACATCATAATTAATTTTCATTTTTCAATTTGGGATGGGATTTGGGAGCTTCCCTGCAGCTACGATAATTAAGAGACTGTTTTAGGAGCATAATAAATGCTCTGTGAGTCCTGACCTGTCTTTAACTGAGTGACTAAAGACTTGGGTTTGTCAATTTCTATCTTTAAGCAATCAAGTGTAGTCTCAAAAACAATCTCTCCCCGTAGCCTTTGTAGCCATGATTACAACTGTAGCAGTTGAACGTATTAACCAGTTGGTTTCCCAGACCCTTGCCTTCAGTATGCCTTTCATCTAAAATGACAGAAAACAATTTGGTAAATGTGCTGCCAATGCATGTCATGGATTGCAGTAACCCATTTTCCACTGGTAGTAAGTTCATCATTGTAGTCGAGTGTTACAATGTACCCAACCCAACAATCCCATCTTTGAAGTCTTTTTTTGGAACTCCCCAAAACAGAAAGTACTCTAATGATTTCAAACAATGGACTTTAATTTGGGGATCTAATTCAAGAACATTATTACATATTTATTAGAAAGTCTGAGAGAAATTAAAAAATGAGAAAAATGAGGTGCACCAGAGATTGGCAATTTGTAAGTGGTTACTGTTTCTAGTCCTTGGTGAACAAAAGGAATCAGATGGTGTAATCAGAGCTCAGAAGAACACTTATTGCTTCCTTACTAAGTTAATGTCTACACAGCACTGAAATCATAGAAAAGGGGCCTGCAGGTTGTGCTGGAACCAAGGAAGAGAAGCCATCGAAGCTGAAGCTGGATTGCTGATGGATGGAAGTGATGCAGTAGCTGAAAAGTACTGTTGGGAGAAGAAGAAGAATAGAAAACAACAATAGCTTCTCTGTTTCTCCAACTATATGATCCTCTGCTAGTGTCTTTTTGGGAAAATATCTAAGCATAGGTCAACTAGGAAGGAAGCCTAAGGAATGTACTTTGTAGTCTCCTATCACCAGCATTTGAGAGCAGAAAAGATATGGGTAAGACACAATAGGCAAATATATAGTGCAGCTATTGTGATTTAAAAGAGCCTAGCAACTATTTTGATGTAGAAATCATCTCCTGGATAAGAAGACTATGTGTTTAATCCTATCAGGTGAATAAAAATCTAACTAAAGTTTGTTAAGTAGCTACTATACAAGAAATACTGTTTGCATTCCACATAAACTATAGCAATTAATAATATAGATACTCTACTAATGAAGGCATAAAAATAAAGCAAATATATAATTTTTAGAATTCATAAAAGCCAAAAAGAAATTTTAAGTGTAGTAAAGAGATAGACGAGAAATTTGTAGAACATTTTAAAAATGGTTTTAGGGAAAACCCATTTTCTGAGAAGAAAACAGAAAACTGAGAAGAAGATGGATAAAGAGAAATCTGAAAGAGTATGTGGGTGTGATGGTTAATTTTAAGTGTCAACATGAGGGGTGTTTTGGAAGAGATTAACATTTAAATCACTAAACTTTAAGTTAAAAAAGAAGACTGACTTTCATCATGTGGGTGGGTCTTATCTAGTCAGCTGAAGGGCTGAATAGAATAAAAAGACCAGCTGCCCCGAAAAAGAAGCAAATCCCCAGCAGACCGCCCTTAGATTTCATCAGCACCATCAGCTCTCCTGGGTCTCGAGTTCTAGCCCACACTACAGCTTTGGGAATTGTCAGCATTATCTATCTATCATCTATCTATCTATCTATTATCTCACCTGTATCTATATCATCTATATCTGCATGTATATCTATCTATATAATCTCTATCTATCTATCATCTATCATCTATCATCTATCTTTCTATCTTATTGGTTCAGTTTCTCTGAAGAACACTCACCAGTATGGGGGATGATGCTTACAAGGCTTTATGTAGGAGAGTTCTAGGCATAAGAAGTGGTAAATAGTAATGCCCTGAGGTAGGAACAAGCTTGTGACATTGAAAGAATATCAAAATGGAATAGTAAGGCAGGGGCGAAGTGAGTTAGAGGAAAGCGGCAGGGAATAAAGCTGGAGAGGCCACATTAGTAGAGATTCTGAGGCTATAGGAAGGATTAAGGATTTTATTTTTATTTTGATGAGATGCCATTAAAGGGTTTTGGTCAGGGGAGTAACATAATTTGACTTTAATTCTAAACAGATCACTGTAACTACTAAAAGAAAAACTGACTTAGGGGACCCACTCAGAAGCATAGACACGAGTAGCAGGATATTACATTAGTCTAGGCAAGAAATGGTGGTTTTGTGAAGCTCATCTGAATTCTGGACTTTGAGTTATGTGATCTGATTTTTATTTTTGTTATTTAACATAGCTTGATCTAAATTTTCTATTACTTACAGCTATAGTAATCCTAGCTGGTGTAAAATTTGGTACCAAGTATGTGGTGCTGAGTCAAAGTAGGAGACAAATGAAAAAAATTGTTTCCTCCTGGACTAGAAAGTTGCTGATTTTTGTTATATAGTTACAGAAGAGTTGGCTAAAATCACAACTTTCCTACCATAGGCAAAGACCTTGTACTTACAGAGGGTGAAATATAGGGTGATTGAGAAGAAAAGATCAGGAATTCAAACTGTGTTAAATTAGATTTCCAGCCATTACTGAGGTCTATAAGATAGATACGGCTTACTTTAAATTGAACTTCCTGAAAATAAGGAAGAAAAAAAATGGAAGAAAATATCATTCTTTTCTTTCATGGGCTTAAATTCAAACTATGTCAAATCCACCAATACAGAGTTTGATGGGGTTGAGAATGCCAAGTCTCAATCCCCAAGCTAAGGCTTTTGCTAACAGAGCAGGGTGGTGAGAGACATAGAAGGTGACAAGAGTGGGTCAAAATGAGCCTAACTCCTTAGTCCTCTCGCAAGCAAATTCTGCTAAGCATTTTCAGCTGAAGAAATGATTAATCCTGTCATTAAGAAGGTGCAGGTGGGATTTAATCTGGGGTAGTTATGAAAGTTTTGGTGCTGTTTCACCTAGTTTATTTTTTTAATTGTTCTAAGAGATCAAGATAAAGATACCATTCGATTGCCAAGAGAATGGGCAGTGCACAGAGCTTGTTACTAAGAGAACAAAATGATCAGAATCAGACATTGACTAGATAAACTACTGTGTGTGGTTACCATGTTTGCAAATTTGGGGAAGCAAAAGGCCAAAAACTACTAACTTTTTAGGGAAGCTGTACTGCCCACAAAATTCAAAGCCTGGCTCTAAACAGTTTTTGATTACCCAAACCCAGAACAATGTCAGCCCCTCAAATGTGTACCACTTGGGACTGGTTTGCAAATGCCTCGGCATCAAATGAAAGGACATACCCTCCAATGCCCATTTAAATATGGCTATAAAAAATGAACAGAGGGGACCCATTCTAAAAGTGGAAATGGGTACTGTCAGTTTGACTAGCCAAGGTTGTCACTTTTCTCGCAGGTCATAAAGTACTTGATATTCCCATCCAAGAGGACATGGTATCTACTGTGACCCTGTGACACCAATGTCCCTTAACCCGTTCATCCCCCTTCTCAACAGAGGTTCATTTTCTTTTGTTGTTGTTGTTATTTGTTTGTTTTACTAATGGCATCCAGTTCTCTGACCACTACAACATGCTGGGTTGAATAGTGTCAGCAAACCAGAAAGCTAGATCTGGACCTGAGGGAAGAAGATGGATGAAAGAATCATAGGCTGTGACATCCCTTGGATATGTCAATCTTGCAAAGTATGTATAGGAGGAAGGATATGTGTGAACATAAGTTGGCTAAAATATTTGATTGTGGTGAATATTGTTGAATGTGTACTATTTATTAGTCTCCCCTTCTAGCCTAACATCATGACTATTTTCATTCGACTTTCCATTCTTTCCATATAATTCACGTGATCAAGGGAAACTCTCTGTGACAAACTCAAGGTGGTTATCATGACAAGAAGAATAATTTCTACTCTCTTCCTATAGCAATTGATTTAAGAACTGAGATGTAATGACAAAAATGTGGCATTCCTCTAGCCTCAATCTTCCTTTAAAGACACAGCCACACATCTCAATTTAGTCTATGAGACCACTAAAGATTTATTGGGTATTTGGGGGAAAATATTTTCTAACTTTAAATGGTCCATTTCTTTTCATGGATATCATGGTAGATGGAGGTGAAACCAGGAACCTCCACAGCTGTTCCCACCATAAGGAGTACATCCTTAAGACAAAATCAAAGTAAAAAGAGAGGCATAGTTTAAGAACTGAAAAACAACAACAAAAACAAACTGGGGCCACTGAATGCATCTGCCCCACCTTGCAGTTTTATATACACCAATACAATTCTTTATTTTTCAAGCAAGTTTGGAGTGGATTTTCTGTTACTTGTATCCAAATTATCCTGATAATGATATACAGGGTTAAGAATTGGATGGATAGAATGCAAATGCAGATTATGAATAAAATTCCTAGAAGAACTGTTGCCTGAAATGCAACTGAAAGAAAAGTATGACTTTGTTGAACACAAGGGAGAGGACTTTAGGCAGATTATATGGCATTTGGAATACCTTAGTACCCTTATGTTTTGTGGCATCTCCTAGAAGGACATAGCTTAACTCCGCCTCAGTAAAAGAAGATTCCATGGCTGTGGGTGTGCCTAGGCTAGCTTTAGGACATTGAAGGGGCTGAGTTTATAAGATATTGGGAATTATAAGTCATGCCAAGTTTGGCTGACATCATCTGACATAACACTCTGTACAGAGCAGAGAACTGGAGGGACAGAGATCTAATAACCAACCATTTGGAGACTCTTGATGACAGCTGATGTAGAAGATGGCAACAACAAGAAAAAACGTTAAGAAGAGTTGGGTCAATATCAACATGGCAACTAAAAGAGCAACATGATAATCCCAGAGCTGAGGACACAAGAGCTAATTGAGCCAATAAAGCCAGAAATATATAAGATAATAAATGGAAACTAGCAACCGCCACTCAGCTATGGTGTTGGGGAAACGAAGAGATGTTGGGAGCTGTGCTGAAAGGGAGAACACATGCCTCATTTCAAGAAACTGCTGATTCTCAGCTCCTATATGCTTCTCCCATGCAGGACCGTGGGCTGAAATTGCCAGAGTTTCTGATCTATGGAATGGCGTATTTTTATAAGAAACTTCCCTATTTTAAAATTTTGACAACTAATTCAAATCTAAAACACTTTACAGGCCTAAACTAGACAGACTAAGAACAACAAAGAGAACTGAAATCCAACATATCTGAAGGCTGGATTGAGTCCTAAGGCCATCAGTTTTCTACATATACCTAAGTGGAATTTTTTAAGAACCAATATTTCTCGCAGTAAAAAGATCATTTTCTGAAGTTCGGAAATTCTTAGTTTTACTTATGTTTTTGTTGCTGTTAAACTCCAGAATATATAAGCTTAATAGTTTATCTTAAAAATGTCATATAGAATATGAGTAAATTTTTATGCAGTGTGCAAGGAATCCAAATTCTTTCATTTGCAGAGATATGTGGTGATCCCTGCACCATTTGTTAAAAAGCCTATTCTCTCCTCATTAAATAGTCTTAGCACCTTTGTGGAATATCAGTTGGCCATTAAACTAAATCTCAGTTCTTTTTTTATATATGTTTTATTGAGTATGCTATTACTGTTCTCCCATTTTTCTCCCGCTTTAGCCCCTCTGCCCTGCACCCCATCCCATCCTCCCCACACCTCTTTAGTTCACGTCCATGGGCTGCACACATCACTTCTTTGGCTTCTTGATTTCTCACACTACTCCCAGCCTCACCTTGTCCTTTTTTTAAGTCTCAATTCTAATCTGTTGATTTATATGTCTCTCCTTATTCCTGTACCGCACTCTTAATTACTGTAACTTTGTAGTAAGTTTTGAAATTAAGAAGTGTGAGTCCTTCACCTTTGTTCTTTTTGAAGATCATTTTGGCTACTCTAGATTCCTTGCACTTCTATAGAAATTTAAGGATTCGCTTGTCAATTTCTGCAAGAAAAAGGACACCTGAAGTTTTGAAAAGAATTGTATTGAATCTGTAGATCAATTTGGGAAGTATTACCATTTTCTTATAAAGTCTTCAGATGCATAAATATAAGATATATTTATATTTCTTTGTTTTCTTTTATTTCAAAAATGTTTTATAGTTTTCAGGATGCAAATATTATACTTATATTATTAAAGTAATTCCTAAGTTTATTTCTCATTATATTATAAATTAATTTTTAAAATTTAATTTTCAGATATTTTGTTATTATATAGAAATACAACTGATTCTCTAAATATTGATCTTCTATTCTGCATTAATATTAAACTCACTTGTTATTTTGAACAGTTTTTCTTGGTGTCAATTTCTTAGGATTTTCTATATGCCAGGTTATGTTACTGACAAACTGAGATAAATTTACTTTCCTTTCCAACCTAGGTGCATGTATTTATTTTTCTTGTCTAAGTGTCCTGGTTAAAATTTCCAATACAATCATGTCAATTCTCTTTTTATCATTATTTTTATCATGGTCTTAAAAACAATGTGCAAATTGAACTACAAATAAAATGCATACTAATTGGAATAAATAATAAAATGATGGATTTATAAGAAACAATTCTGCAGAGGGTAGGCACATATCACATGTTTTTGAAAAATAAGCTAGTGAACTCCAAATTATTCTCATATCTTTCCTACTTCCTCTATCAGTTTGGGGATTTCTTCACACATTTCTGCTGGGAACCCCAAATTCCTGTTCTTGTAAGATTGCCTATAAGAGGAATAAGCATCTGGTTGCTCTATCATCTTTTTATCCTCTAAGGGGCTGTAAAGGTTTTCAGGACCAGCAGAAAAATAAAAGTCTTTGAATATGTTTGTCTTCTTCAAAATGCATTATTTCTGGCATGAACTTTAAAGCCCGTGGACTAACTGTAAGCACCTCCAAAAGTCCAAGTCTTTGCATCTCAAAACATCAATAACCAATGATTTTACTCTTTTTCTCCTCCTGCATTCTATTGTAATAACTCTTCCATATGACAATAGATTCTTCATTGCTTAGCTGTCTGAATGGCGAATGGTCATGTTCTCAACAAAAATTACTGGGAATGGGAAGGAAAGACCAACTAAAATCTCAAAGTACTAAATATATGACATACTGATGCAATTAAAAGTGGAAGCTCTTTTCTGGGGGTCCTGTAGCTTCACATTGATTATGTCATCGAAGTCTCAGGATTGGATGTGAGCCATCCAATGACTGGTGGCTACTTGAGAGTAGACGATCTCCACCCCCCCACCCCCCACCCCAAGGAAACTGAAAACCCAACCCGGATGAAGAATTATACACAGAAAGGACAAACAGGCATTTCAAGGCACAGAATAAAAAATTTTAAAAAGTGCTAAACTTTGGCATGTTCATGCAGGCCTGAGTTCTGCTTTTATGGGAGGGCTAAAAGAGCAACCGGTTGTAGAAAGTATATGTACTATAAATAGTCAGCTAGAGCAGTATTGAGATCTAGAAATATTAAGGCATGTCTCCACAGAGTGGTTGGAATATTGAAGACAAGACTCAGCAATTTTATTGATTAAATTGGCAAGGACTAGGCCAACAGATGAGCGACTTGGGCCCCAGTCCTAGAATATTAAGCAAGCAAACAGCAGAGTGCGGAGCGCGGATTAAGGCATAAACCGAGGCTCATGATTGCGATGAGAAGGGAAGGCCTGGGCATTCCCTGCAGAGGAGCCAAGAGAAGGAGGCAGGGACAAGAAAGTGATAAAACCGATAATGCAAGGGTAGAGTCAAAGGAAGAGTGCTAGAGGATTAAAAATAGCTTTAGGGAATTGTTGAGGACCCAGTAGAAATGCCAGAAGTAATTAGGCAAAAGCTTTAGTGGAATCCAGCAAGATTCTGAAGGAGCCAAGTGTTATCAGATAAACCATGTCTACACATGCTTACCAGCCTAAAAATTTTGTTGGATATTAAAATAAGTTGATTTTAGCAGTCTATGGTCATTGACAACTAATATTGGCACCTAGTAATAATTTACATCTTCAAAAACTGGCTGTTTAATGATCTATTCTACACTTTTTCCCCAGAGTCAGTGAGACATTTATCGACCTTCACTTCAGAGTACATAGAATTCTGTCAGAGGACCACATGTGCCTTTTAGTGTCTCCATATTTCACTTTAAAGATGTAGAAAGGGTATGTTACTGATCCCCAAATCATTAAATACATAGTATCAGAAAGAGCCCAACTACAATGTTTGCTTCACTTTGGAGAATTTTGCTTTAGTTTTTAACATATTATTTACTTAATAACCATATCACATTTTTCCAGTTAGCTATTGCTGTATAACAAACTACCCCCAAAACATAATGGCTTAAAGCAGCAATTTATTTTCACCTCTGGTGGTTTCCTGAGTTGGCTGAGCTCAGCCGGGTGGTTCTCACTCAGTGTTTGCTGATGCAGTTGTCATGAGATGGTGACTGGGGCTGGAGTACTTGCATGCCGCCTGTCTGGGAGGCTTGGGCACCTCCCACCATGCCATTTGTGCTCCCAGATGAAGCATTCCAAATGAGTCCTCCAGGGGCCCCAGAGAAAGCAGTAAGACTTATGAGCCTAGCTTGGAGGTCCCAGGAGGCCCACTACATTCTATGTTCAAGCAATCCCCTTAGGCCATTCCTGGTTCAAAGCTAGTGAAATTGGTTTCTACTTCTTATGTGAGAAGCAACATGTATGTAGGGAAAGGAAGAACTTGATGGAATCTGTGGTAGGAGAACTTCTACCACTTCCATTTAAGATTAAAGAACTAAAGGTAGTTATTTTGCAAGGTATAGACTATCCCTAAACTTTTTTCCCTCTAGACTTGCTACCAACCTCTTGATGATTTCACATACATCATCAAATCTGCTGCTATAAGGCCATGAAGGCAGTAACTGTCTAAATCCCCAAGTACTTAAGAATAATTACATGTTAGTGTGTGTGTTAAACCTTTATTGGCTAAAATGAAAAATAGTGCTATAGTTATTTATTCATAATATTTTACTTCTTATTAATCTAGATAATTAAGTGGAAATTTTATGAAGTAAATATATGCCTACTACTTTATAAGATGCTACTTATGTGTAAATGGCATGATTTTCTACAATACTTTTCCTCAGTATTGTTGACACAAAATCATCTTAAAACATTACTGTATATTTAAATGATATTAGTAAAACAAATTTTAATGTTGACGGAGTACTCAGCCTATACATACATACAAATTATTTGAAATCATGCTTTTTATGTATTTGAGTCTTAATGATTCTTAACTGATTACTTAGCTTTCAATGGCTAAGAATTATCTCACTCTCAACTTGTAACATGGTCACCAAAAAATTTAACAAGTTCTCTAAATTTAATATTTTTCCCTTTAAGAAATATTTGACCCTTGAAGAATGCAGGCATTAGAGGCACTTACTGTAAGTCAAAATCTGCTTGAAACTACAGTCATCTTATCCTAAACATTCAAGTGTTTGGAACAACCAGTTGACCCCTTGAACAATGCATGTTGAACTTTGCAGGTCAGTTAAAAATACCCAACAAATAGATGGACAAGCACAGTCCAAACTTGTGTTGTTTTAGGATCAATTGTAGATAGTTTCTGAGATATACAGAATGCAGAAAGTTATTAACATTCTGCTTAGGGAGAGAGGACTGTGTATGACACTTCTCCCATGAAAATCACCTTCCCAATCTTGAAAAGAGATTCTTGGGTCTGAAATAACGATGTTGTCTATACTGAGGGATGAGAACTACTTGAGTTGCTAAGGAATTTTGGGTCCTTCAATGCCACCATCCAGCCTATTCAAGTGTAAATGTCAAGGTTATGAGTAAAGAAAACAATATCTTGTTAGTCTCTGCTGTTGTCAACGCTCATTCAAACAGGGTTAAAAAAAAGGGGTTGACTTTGTTTTAATATGGTCATTAGGATGATCACATAAAATAAAATGTCAAAGCAATTTGCAAACCTAACAGCACTATACACATGTAGTTTCTTATGATTGTCTCCAAAATAAATGTTTATTGTGCATAATGCATAGTATGTTAAATGACTATGTGGAAACATTCTGTTAAGCATGAGTGGCAACACTATGCAGTAAATCTTCGAAAGTGATTTCTTTGTATTCCTTTCATTTAAATAGCACCTCTATTAGATGCATAATCCCTAGACCAGTTGCATGCTGCAAGTCTATCATTTGTTTAAATTAAAACAAAAATTTTTGTTTTTCTTAGTATAAAAGTATTGCTTAACCGTATTAGGAAAATTTAAATATGCAATTACTTTTTTTTTAGAGAACCATATTATCCCACTATACAAAGTAACAACTGTTAACCATTTGTCCTATTTCTATAAATATCTATAATATTCATATAGATAAGACAGAAATGGAAAAAGAGATGGAGATAAGCGGCATATCTATTCCATTTCCAGTTTTTTTTAATATAGCAATATAACATGTTTTAGAAAAAGAAGATGGTCTATAATAGGGGATAGAATCTCCCCCTTTCTCCAATTCCTGTCAAGACAGCACAGGCAACACTGACAGGAAATTTCTATTCTCCTCAGGAGAAACTACAGAGGCTATCACTCAACTAATGGAAATCTTAAATGGTTTTCAAGCAAGACTGAGATAAGAGGAATGGATGATGAGGGAAAGTAAGGTATCAGACACTCACCCTTGCCTGCCGAGCACCCAGAGAAGCCTCCTGTGGACTGCCATGCTTTCAAAAGCCCACAGGTAATAGCTGAGCTCAGGGCCAGCTCACCTGTGAAAGAATTTCTGTCCTGAGGAGCAGCCTGTTCATCTCCTGTATTAGTCAATTGACTCTTTTAGAGGAATCCCAGCTGGGTTACCTACTTCCAGGAAGACTGACCATATTGAAACAAAAAAGAGGAATAGGATATTTTTTTAACTTCATTGTTCCTAGCAATGCATAAGGGAGAAACTTAAATTTAGTATTCATTCTTCTGTGTGGTTCAGAGGGAGGAGTCAGACCACGAGCCTTAATGTACCATACTCTGAGGTCAAAGCAAGGTATGCGAAAAGGAGCCATCAATCTATATAACTACACACGAAAACCGTAACGGACACTATTACAAACAAACTATCCATGTGTTCTTTAATAGAGACATCTCTTACTTCCTGGAGTTACCATTTTGATATTTTATGTTGATGTTTAAAATAGCTCCTTCAAAGAAAGTAGAAATATTCCATTGAATGACTTCAGATAAGTACATGATTCATAGTTTCATCTTATTTAGGGGGAATTTCTATTCCTCTGAAAATCTCAGCATCCTCCATCTCTTCCCCTTTTCCATCTATTTCTTTGGGACCTAACGCCATCTAAAATGCTGTACATTTGAACTGTTTCTTTTAGAGTCTATCATCTTCCCCAACCCCATCTGAACATAAGCTCTATGAAAAAGGAACTTTTGCCTGCTTTATTCATTTGTGTATTTTCATGCCTAGGATAAGCCAGGCATATAATAGGTAATCAAGACACAGTTGTTGAGTAAAGGAATGAACCAGTGGACTCATGGGATGTGATACAACTTAGCCTTTCACTGTCTCTTTAAACATATTTTTTGGAGCTTGTTTATATCATTCCCCAGAGTGAAATTTGTAGGAGGCTCTAGAACACTTCTGATTGTTTTTAGATGGAAGGCCCTCTAGTTACTCTGGGCCAAAAAGTATAATTTTATCTCTTAGTTCAGAAATTCATATATCCAATTAAATGGAATAATCAAAAACTCAAATCCATGATTTAAAGTTAGGCCTTCATGCCTCTCCCAATTTGAGCCTGATGAATTAACAAAGAGGAAAATGTTTAGAGAGGTAAACTGTATTGCTCTATACCTGGTATTTTAGGTACGCTACATATGGTACCCTTTCCAGGGAAAGGATTAATCATCCTACCCTGTTGAATTCAGAGGCATCAAAATAGCATTTGTTCTTTTGGGTAATTCCCTCCTATTGACTCTGGGCTGGATCTCATGATTTGCTTGAAATGGAGAGAAAAGTGATATGTCACTTTCATCAGAAGGTTATAAAAGACTGAAATCCATCTTGCTGGTGTGCCCTCTCTGGTTCTCCTGCATTCCTGTTCTGGGGGACAGGGACATCTGTCAAGGAAGTAAGGGAACCTCTGATGACCAATCACCAAGGAAATGAGGCCTTCAGTCCAACAGCCCCTGAGGAGCTGAATCCTGCCAATGACCAACAAATGAGATTAAAAGCAGATACTGTCCCTTTTGTTTATAATAATGTATCATTTTTCTAAATAATACATAATATTTTTCAATTGTGAAGAAGAATAAAAATTTTACTCTGAATCTATGCCACAACAAACGTGATCTCCGCAACCCAGTTGACTGAAAGCATAATTTTTACTTAGGGTTTAATCTAATATGGGGAAAAGATTTCTCTTTGATAGGTAAAATACATTTGGTCTCTTTCATATGAAAAACACCAGCCGACACTTTAGTTGCTTCTCTTCTTCTTCTAAATTTTCTATCAAATCAAACAGATTCTGCCCTGGAGTGTGCTCAGAGGACAGAGCCAGTAACACAGAGGGGTTTTAGAACTCATCACTTCAATTTGGGTTTTCTGTCTCTCTCTCTCTCTTTATTTTTTTTTTGATATATTTTATTGATTATGCCAGTACAGTTGTCCCATTTTTCCCCTCTATATCCCCTCCGCCCTGCACCCCATTTCATCATCCCCACACCTCCTAGCCCATGTCCATGGGCTACACACACTAGTTATCTGACTTCTTAATTTCCCACACTACTCCCAACCTCCCTGACCACTTTGGTTTTTGTTTGTTTTTGTCAACACTTTCCCACCACCATATGAACATAACTGACACATAGATCAATGGAACAGAATAGAGAACCCAGAAATCAACCCATGTCCCTATGAATTAATATTTGACAAAAGGGGCAGATGCATAAAATGGAGTAAAAATAGTCTCTTCAGTAAATGGCGCTGGGAAATCTGGACAGCTACATGCAAAAAAAATGAAATTTTTTTCACCAGCTTACACCACACACAAAAAATAATCTCTCTCTTTAAAATTAAATATTTCATTGTTGTTCTATTACAGTTGTCCCAGTTTTTTCCTCTTTGCTGTACTCTGTCCATCCCATACCCCTATTCCCATAGCCAGTCCCCACCCTGTTCTCTATGTCCATGGGTCATTCATACATGTTCCTTGATTTGCCTCTTCCCCTTCTTTCCACCCTTATCCCCCTTTCTCCTCCCCTCTGGTCTCTGTCAGTCTGTTCTTTGTTTTCATGCCTCTGGTTCTGTTTCATGATTCTATTTATCTCATTTGTTTGTTTAGTTCATTAGTTTCCTCCCACAGGTGAGATCATATGGTATCTGTCTTTCACTGCCCGGTTTATTTCACTTAGCATGATGCTCTCCAGTTCCATCCACAAAAGGTAGGAGTTCCTTCTTTTTTTTCTGCTGTGTAGCAGTCTATTGTGTAAATATACCACAGTTTTTTTATCCACTCATTTACTGATAGGCACTTAGGCTATTTCCAGCATTTGGTTATTGTAAGTAACTTTAGTATGAACATTGGGTTGCATAGGTTCTTTTGAATTGGTGTTTGAGAATTTTTAGGGTATAACCCAAGCCGTGGAATGACTGGGTCAAAGGAAGTTCCAACCATATTGTTTTCCACTGTGGCTGCACCAGTCTGCATTTCCACAAACAGTGTCCTAGGGTTCCCTTTTCTTCACAACCTCTCCAGCACTTGTTATTTATTGATTTGTTAATGATGGCCATTTTGACTGGTGTGAGACAATATCTCATTGTGGTTTAATTTGCATCTCTCTGATGGATAGTGATGTTGAGCAATATTTATGTGTCTCTGTGCCCTCTGCATGTCCTCCTTGGAGAAGTGTCTGTTCAGGTACTTTGCCAATTTTTTAATTGAATTGTTTGTCTTCCTGGTATTGAGCCATATGAGTTCTTTACATATTTTCGAGATCAAACCCATGTTCAAGGTATTGTTGGCAAATATGTTTTCCCATATGTTTCCAACCCTTTTCATTTTGATGATGTTTTCTTTAGCTGTGCAGAAGCTTTTTAATTTGATGTAGTCCCATTTGTTTATTTTTTCCTTTATTTCCCTTGCCCTAGGAGAGTAATCAGTGACAATATTGCTGCGTGGGTTATCTGAAATTTTCCTGCCTGTGTTTTCCTCTAAGACTTTTACAGTGTCATGACTTTTATTTAAGTCTCTTATCCATCTTGAGTTTATTCTAGTGTACAGTGTAAGTTGGTGGTCGAGTTTCATTTTTTTGGCATGTACCTGTCAAGGTCTCCCAACAGAATTTATTGAAGAGGCTATTTTCACTCCATTTCATGCTTCTGCCCTTTGTCAAATACTAATTGACCATAGAGACATGGGTTTATTCCTGGGCTCCCTGTTCTGTTCCATTGATCTGTGTGTCTGTTCTTATGCCAGTTCCAGACTGTTTTGATCACAGTGGCCTTGTAGTATGGTTTGATATCACATATTATGATCCCTTCTACTTTGTTCTTCTTTCTCAAGATTGCTGAGGCTAATCAGGGTCATTTTTGGTTACATATAAATTTTTGAAATGTCTGCTCTAGATCTATGAAGTATGCTATTGGTATTTTAATAAAGATTGAGTTGAATCTATAAATTGCTTTGAATAGTATGGACATTTTAATGATGTTAATTCTTCCAAATCATGGTATGTACTTCCATTTGTTCCTATCTTCCTTAATTTCTTTCTTCAGTGTCCTAAGTTTTCTGAGTACAGGTCTTTTACCTCCTTGGTTAAGTTTATCCCTAGGTATTTTATATTTCTTGTTGTTACAGTAAATGGGATTTTTTCCTAGTTTCTGTTTCTGATATTTCATTGTTGGTGTAGAAAAATGTTTTCAGTTTCTGAACATTGACTTTGTACCCTGCTATTTTGCCAAATTCATTTTTTTAGGTTCAGTAGTTTTTTGGTGGAGACTGTAGGGTTTTGTATGTAACTATCATGTTATCTGCAAATAATGACAGTTTTACTTCCTCCTTTCCAATTTGGATGCTTTTTATTTCTTTTTCTTGTCTGATCACTGTGGCTAGAACCTCCAATACTATGTTGACTATAAGTGGTGAAAGCAAACACCCTGGTCTTGTTCCTGATCTTAGGGGTAAAGCTTTTAATTTTTGTCCATTGAGTATGATGTTGGCTGGAGGTTTTTCATATGTGCCCATTATTATGTTGAGGTATGCTTCCTCTATTCCTGCTTTGCTGAGTGTTTTTATCATAAAAAGCTGCTGGGTTTTATCAAATGTTTTTTCAGCATCTATTGTTATATCATGCGATGTTTGTCTTTCATTTTTTAATGTGGCATATTACATTTATTGATTTGTGAATATTATACCATCCTTGCATCTCTGGGATGAATCCCACTTGATCATAGTGTATGGCTTTTTTAATGTATTGATGGATCCAGATTGCCAATATTTTGTTGAGGGATTTGGCATGTTTATTCATCAGCAACACTGACCTGTAACTTTCTTTCTTTGTTGTGTCTTTACCTGATTTTAGAATTAGGATAATACTGGCCTCATAAAAAGGGTATGGGAGTCTTCCCTCTTCTTGAATTTTTTGGAATAGTTTGAGAAGGATTTGAGTTAGCCCTTCTTTAAACATTTGGTAAAATTTGCCTATAAAGCTATCTGGTTCTGGCTTTTTGGTGCTTGGAGTTTTTTTATTACAGTTTCAATTTCACTATTTGTTATTGGTCTATTCAGGCTTTCTACTTCTTCTTGATTCAGTTTCGGAAGATTGTATATTTCTAGAAATTTGTCCATTTCACCCAGGTTGTTCCATTTCTTGGCATATACTTGTTCATAATAATTTCTTACAATCCTAAGTATTTCCGTGGCAGCAGTTGTAACTTCTCTTTTGTTTCTGATTTTATTTATTTGGGTCCTCTATCTTTTTTTCTTGATGAATCTGGTTAAAGGCTTGTCAATTTTGTTTGTCTTTTCAAAGAATCAGCTCCTGGATTTACTGATCCTTTGAATTATTCTTTTAATCTCTATGTCATTTAATTTTTCTCTGCTCTTAATTATTTCCTTCCTTCTTCTCATGCTGGACTTTGTTGTTGTTCCTCTACTTTTTGTAGATGTAGGGTTAGGTTGTTTATTTGAGATTTTTCTTTTATAGGTAGGCCTGTGTTGCTATGAACTTCCCTCTGAGGACTACCTTCTCTGTGGTCCATAGGTTCTGGGTTGTTGTGTGTTCATTTTCCTTTGTTTCCAGAAACATTTTGATTTCTTCTTTGACCTCATTGTTAACTCACACGTTATTTAATAGCATGTTATTTGGTCTCCATGTACTTGAATGTTTTTGAGTTTTTTCCTTGAGGTTGGTTTCTAGTGTCAAGTCAATGTGATCCAACAAGATGCTTGATATGATTTCAATTTGCTTGAATTTGTTGAGGTTTATTTTGTGTCTTTCCACATGGTCTATCTTTGAAAATGTTCCATGTGCATTTGTAAAGGCTATATAGTTTGTTTCTTTGGGGTTAAATGTTCTGTACATATAAATTAAGTCGATTTGATCTAGAGTGTTGTTCAATGCCACAATATCCTTGTTGATTCTTTTTTTGGATGATCTATCCATTGTTGACAGTGGGGTGTTAAAATCCTCTATGATGAGTGTGTTGTAGTTGATAGCTTTCTTGAAGTCCTCAAGGTTTTCCTTATATATTTAGGTGCTCCTATGTTGGATGCATATATGTTTACAAGGGTTATGTCTTCTTGATGGATTATTCCCTTAAGTGTTATGTAGTGTCCTTCTTTGTCTCTTTTTAGGGCCTTTTTTTAAAAAAATATTTTGTCTGATATAAGTATTACTAACCCAGCTTTTTTTTATTATGCCTGTTTGTTTGGAGTGTTTTTTCCATTCCATCACTTTCAACCTGTGTAGATCTTTTGTTCTGAGGTGGCTCTCTTGTAGAGAGCATATATGCAGATCATGTTTTCTTATCCTTTTAGCTGTCTTATATCTTTTGATTGGAGCATTTAATCCATTTTCATTTATGGATATTATTGCTAGGTACTAATTCATCGCCACTTTTTCCCTTTGTACCTGTGTTACTCTCTCTCTCTTTTTCTTCAACTTCTTAAAGCAGTCCCTTTAGCATCCCTCACAATGCTGGTTTGGTGAGGATGTATTCTTTTAGCTTTTTTGTCTGGGAAACTTCTTATTTCACCTTCCGTTTTAAATGAGACCATTGCTGGGCTGGGTAGAGTAATCTTGGTTGCAGGTCTTTGCTTTAAATACTTGGAATATGCCTTGACATTCGCTTCTGGCTTGTAGTTTTGTGTTGAGAAATCAGCTGATAGCCTTATCAGAGCTTCCTTGTATGTTACTTGCAGTTTCTCTCTTGCTGATTTTTAAGATTTTCTTTGTCTTTAAATTTTGCCGTTTTAATTATGATCTTTCTCAGAGTAGACCTCTTTGGGTTTATCTTGATTGGGACCCTCTGCGCTTCCTGGATTAGTGTGAATTTTTCCCTCAAGTTAGGGAAGCTTTCTGTCATTACTTTTTCAAATAGGTTTTCTATTTGCTCTTCTTCTTCTCCTTCTGGTAATACTATGATACAAATATTATCATGTTTCATGTTGTCCTGAAGCTCCCTTAAACCTTCTTCATTCTTTTTCATTCTTTTTTTGTTTTGTTGCTCTCTCTGGGAGTTCGTTTCTACCTTGTCCTTCATCTTGCTGATTCGATCCTCTGCTTCATCTAGTCTGCTTTCAATTCCTTCTAATGTATTCTTCACTTTAGATATTGTATTCTTCACTTCTTCCTGACTCTTATTGATAGCTTCTATGAACTTTTTTATGATGGTGGAGTTCCCAGTAAGTTCCTTATAGCTTCCACAGAGTCCTTGTAGTTCTCACTGAGCTCCTTGAGTATACTTATAATCATTATTTTGAACTCAAGTCCTGATAGCTTGCTTGCCTCAATTTCATTTAGTACTCTTTCTGGGGATTCCTCCTTTCTTTTTGATTGGAGGTTGTTTCTTTGTCTCCCATTTTCGGTGATTCTTCCTGTTTGTTTCTGTATGATAGATTGATCTGCTTTGACTCCTTGTCTTTGTGGTGCAGCTTTCTGCAGTGGAAGACCTGTAGGACTCAGTGTTGCCATGTCCTTGATCTCCTGAGTTGTATGCTCTTGGGATGTCCTTTGTGCCATTTATGTGGGCTCTCTGGTTTTAACTGGGTTTTGCTTGTTGTTGGATCGATCTTCGGCAGGTCCTCCCCTCTAGTTGGCTGACTGAGAGTCACAGTACCTACTATGTCTTGTATGCTGTAGTACAGGAGCTGCTAGGACAAAACCAAACAACCCAGGAGACAAGCCCTCATCTGGAAAAATAACGCCTACCTGCCACCACATTATCAACAGCTGCTGAACAAATATTGATGAAGGTATAAAGAGATTAAGACTATTATAAGAAAGGAAAAATGAATATAAGAGGACTAACTGAAAGAAAAATGATTTTGAGAGGGTAGAGGGGAGAGAAATGAATAAGGAATAGAAACAAAGTGAAGAAAGGAAGAAAAGAAAATTTACATCAGAAATAAAAAAGGGAGGGAAGAAGGCAAAATGGAGTAAGGAATGGGAAGAGTATAGTATGAGGTATAAACAAAAATTTTTAAAGATATTGTGAAAAAAATAGGAACCAAAATAGAGAAAAATATCCACTACAGCAATATCAATGAAAAATGAGCAAAGATTAGTACAGGAGGAATGGGAATAAGATGGAAAAATGAAAGAAAGGAAGAAAAAAAGAAGAAAAGCTTAACAGATGTCTAGAGGAAAGAAAAGTGATTTTGAGAGTATAGGAGAAGGGAATACTAAGAGTGAGGAATAAAAACCAGGCTTATACAGGAAAACATAAACTTGTTTTATTATTACGTATTTAGTTTTAGAGAGAGAGGAATGGAGGGAGAGAGAGGGAAACATCAATGTGTGGCTACCTCTCTCATGCCCCCTACTGGGGACCTGGTCTGCAACCCAGGCATGTGACCTGACTGGGGAATCAGACCAGTGACCCTTTGGTTCGCAGGCCAACGCTCAGTCCACTGAGCTACAACTGCCAGAGGCTGATTCACAGAATTTTTCTTATCTACTAGCCCTTAACCATGCTCTTGTGCCCTTGACAGAAACTCGGTCCTTCCAAGGTAGTGGTTCTGTACTACCACTCGTGCGCTTAGTCCACTGAACCACATCAGCCAGGGCAGAAAATCTAAAATTTAAAATGAAAAAAAGAAAGGGCAGGAGGAAGGCAGAAAGAAGTAGGAGAGAAAATGTAAGATTTGAGATTTGAAATATAAAAATAGTGAATATCAGAAATAAAATTGAAGAATTGCAACAACAACCACAATATCAACAACCCACGAGCAAAGTATATTAAAGGTGGAGAGATAATAGGGTATTTTAAGATGGGGAAACATGATGACTAATGACAAGAAAAATGGTTTTGAGAGGTTGGAGTGGGGAGAAACAGTAAGAGTGAGGAATAGAAACAAGTTATAGCAAGAGAAAAAATAGAATTTATAACAAATACAAGTAGAAGGAAGAAGGCCAAATGGAGTAAGAGAAAGGAAGAACAAAATATGAGATTTGAAACAAACTAAAATATAAAAACTAGTGCAATAGTAGGCACAAACTTGAAGGAAAAGAAATGACTGTTAAAAAGCTATGCAGGAGAGAAAATAACTCAAATAATGAAAAAGACTGCAGTGGAATTTGTATCAGTAGAATCCACTGTTTACCACCATCTTCTCTCTCTGGATCTGCCCCTGGTGATGTCAGATCGTACCCTAGTCTGGCTCTAGGTAGCCTGTTGGAGACCACAAGTGACCCGGTCTGTGGCTGTCTCCTTCAGACTTGGCTGGTCCGCACTGTTCGGCCCTGCCAGCGTTCCATCAGCCCAGGGCCCAGGAGTGGTTCATTTAATGCCCCAAGAGGACCGCCTGTACCTTCTCCGCCTGCCTCCAGAGGGGGCCTCTGGTACAGTTGGAAGGGTGTGAACCTTGGGTCACCCTTGGGGGTCACTGTTCAGTCTTCAGGGACGATGGTGGGAGTGTTTCCCTGCCCTTTTGCCACGTGCCTTTCCAATAATGCCCAGATTCTTTCCAAGAATGTACAGTTTCTGGTGAATTAGCTGTCCGTTTCTTGTGACATGCCAATCCCTGTAAAAGGGGCTGCTCTTTCCTGCTTGGTGCAGAAAGCAGCTCTGTTAAGGCACTGAGGCTGGGCAGGGCCCTGAACACCCTTTGTTGCACCCGTCTCTAATCATTCTGCCATGCTGGTTTCAGTGAATCAGGGCCTGAGAAACAGTGCAACTCCTAGTGTCTGGTAAAAGGGCCCTTCGGAGCTTTTTTCTCCATCCTCCTGTGGAAATGAGCCCAGCAGGGGGCTCCTGAGCCTGGCCTCATCGATCTGTAGAGCCTGTAATGCCACGGGTGGGGGTTGGGCTCGCCTGTCTCTGTGGGGTCCGGCCGGGCTGCAGCGAATCTCAGACATTCAGCTCCTGGCCATCCATCCCCAGCCTGCCGCTCTCTTACAGGAGCCTTGGGCCCGAACTCTCCCGTCTGTGCAGTTCCCTTCACACCAGCCGTGCTGGATTGGGTCTCACAGCCCCTTCATGATTCTATCCCTCTGAGTTTTTTTTCAGAACCGCTGCACGCAGGTGCCACAGGCACATGAGCACTAGGTCCCTGCCTCGTCTTGAGTATCGCCGCAGTTCCTCTTTTAAAAGAGTTTCTGTGAGGCCCCAACACTGCAGCGTTGAGCCCTGAGGGGACCTGTTCTCCACATGCTCCCCCTCCCCCAATATCACAAAGTCTTTCTCAGCCAGGGCTGGCCACAGCCTGCTGGAGCCTCCAACAGTTTTAGATAAAGTTTCTCTCTGGATCTCTCCCTGACGGCTCTGGGAAGAGTTCTGCAGCAATACTATAACACTGAGTGATGGCAGGGTGCTCTCCTCACTGCCCCCAGGGATTCTCAGCCTCCGGTGGGCCTGCTCCTGCCTCACTCTTTCTGCAGCGAGCACCTCCCCAGCTGTCTCTCCCCGTCCGCAGATTGCGCCGCAGCTCCCGAGCTGATCCTTATCTGCCCCCAATCTGCGCAGCCAGAAGTTCTGGGCTGGGCAGTGGTGGCAGCAGTTGCTCCGTTGGGAGAACCCCTGCTGCCTGCTCCCAAGTGCCCTGCAGGCAGGCAGGCGAACTCTCGCCCACTCATGCGCACTCCCTGAACTCTTGTCCATGCACGCACTCACTCACACATGGTCTCACTCACTCCCCGCTGGATTTTTGAGCGGATTACTCTGTGGTTTAGCTGCAAGACTTGTCCAGATCGGGAAGCAAGTGGACAGAGCTTCCAGCTACTCTGCAGCCATCTTGGATCCCCTGGGTTTTCTCTTTTTATTCTTTTTAAGTTTTGCCAAGTCTATCTCTACTATCTGTCGTCATCATCATCTTTCTATAACAGCACAAACGCTTTATTGAAGTATAACTGATATACCCCCCCAAAAAATCCATATTTAATGCATAGACTTTGATAAGTTTGGACACATGTAAACACCCTTGAAACCATCACCACAATCAAGGCACTAAACATGTTGGTCATCTCCAAAAGTTTCCTCATGTCTTTTTTTGTGTTTGTGTGTGTTTATGTGTACCTGTGTTAAGAACATTTAACATGAAATCTACCCTCTTAAAAATTTTAAGTGCCCAGTACAGTTTTGTTAACTACTTTTTTGCTTTGGTGTCATCTCAGGAAAAGGAACTTCTTCTACTGTCTTCTCTCACTGTCTTATCACACCTAGATCTGTTCTGTTCACAACTAAGCAAACAAAAGTAGCCTGCTCTTGATTATTATCATTGTGAAAATGAAAAAGCAACAGAGAGAGGGAGGGGACTAGAAGGAGAAGGAGAGCATCATTTTGTTGTCTTTTCATTTACGTATAATTAGAGAAAACATACTTTCAGGATGCACTTCACCAGAGGGAAAACTCAGAAACACTTTACCCAAAATGATTTTGTCTGGCCTATTTATTTTTTTCCAATTAAAGAGTTATAATTGCATTTTATTCAGGGACTGGTGAAAGTGCTCTTTAGTATTCACTTTATTCATAATTACATTTTTTTAAAAACTAATTCATGTGAAAAATTAGTGTGATCTTTACAGTTTTGGAAATTATTTATAATAGTTTCACTGAAATAAAAGATAATAGCCATTTGCCTTTGGCTCATTAAAAATTTCATAAAGGACATTAATTTACACATAGGTATATAAACAGACAATAAAATATTTAGCATCAGACTTTGAAAAGAATCATGAACTCACAGGAGGAGAGGGATAACATTTTGTTCAAATGACCCTCAAAAGAACAGGATTAATGTAGTAAACCAGGAAGCTTTGTCCACTTGCTTCCAGAAAGCTGAAAATGATATTTTCAATGAGGTTGCTGCATTAGAAAATGTCGTGTTGCCATGAAAATAAAAAAAAAGAGAAAATGAAGTATCGGAGTGCTTAGTATGAAACATTATTTCTGAAATTAACCATAAACACACATAATGAATGGAATGGATGCTGCTAACAAAGAGTTTAATAGATTAACTTGAGGAGTTATTTAAGAATTCAAAGTAATAGTAAAATAAAATGAGAAATAAGATAAGAAATCTGGAAGATATATCTGAGAGACTTGATATTAATATAATAGAATTTCCAGGAAGACAGCACAATGTGAATATAATAGCATCAGTAATTTAAGAATAATGAAAGATAATTTCCCTGAATGAAAAAAAATGTGAGTCTTCAGACTAAAAAATTCTGATTAAATTTTATGAATTCCCATGGAAAGAATTCTAAATATGTTTATTAAAGAAAAGACAAAGAAAGTTAGAGATAGATGAGAAAGAGAGAGAGAGAAAGGAATCAATCAGGAACTTGGTTGTATATTCACATGAAATGTTAGAAAATAATCCAATAATGTCTAGAATGTTCTGAGTGGACATCACTGGGAGCTCTAGACTTCTACATCCAGATAAGTGTAGTGGTCTTTATCTGAAATTTCACCTGAGGTAGTAAAATGCAATAGATATAACATTCCAATGAGAGGTACCAGGTTAAAATGGAAATTTTCAAATGATTTAGCTAGAAAAATATTTCCACAATTGTGAACCCCTCACATTGACTTAAAGAAGGTCAAGGGTTTATAGTGCAAGGGAGAGGACATTCTGCGGGGAGTTACTGGTGTATCATGAATCCCACTCATCTGGAAGACTGGGGCGTATGATCCTGTCCTTTAGCTGAAGCCTGGAGAGAAGGTCCTTGAACTTCACTGAACACAGAATTAATGCAGAAAACAAGGCACCTTTAATCATGTAAATATATTTTTTCAATGAGCTTCAGGAAGATAGCATCAATGAAATATGACCAGACACTCGTGACAAAGAGAAATTAAGTACCATGGGTTCTCAGTATAAAAAAATTATCACAATATAGAAAATGCAAACATGCACACAACTGATACATTTTTCTTTAAGTGAAGTAGATGCATTAGGCTGGTGTCTGACTCTTACCTGGTAAATCTAGAGGAAGAAAAGCAAACTGGAAAGATGCTCTGAAGGTGGGGATGAATGGAATAGAGGTGAGATTACGGTGTTTGATGACCTGTGTGCTCTCAGGAGCAAACGATATGTGACTCTTTCCAGTGGAACAGATAAGGGCCATGCGTGAGATACAGTCAGATGGGTATAATCTTAGATCTAAGACCAGGATCAGAAGAGGTAAACTAAATGTAATCCCAGATTCCCAAAAGATGTAGAAGAAGTAAATTATCAGTAAGAGACAAATGTATCATCTGAGTCAAAACAACTGCTAGTGAGAGATATAAAAAATGGCCAAGGGTTATGTTCTATGAACTATCATATTTGTTCCTACCAAGTTTAAATATTTCTTCTATCTTTTTATTTTTCCTCCCTCCCAGGATTAATTAGGGTAGGTTATCCTAGCTTCCATAACAAATGGCCCCTATCTATGTAGGTTTATACAATAAAGGCTTATTTCTCATTACCATCATAGTTTAGTTTGGTGTTAGCTAGGCAGGCTTCCCACTGGTGATTGAGAAAATCAGCCTCCTTTCATTTACTGACTCTGTCTTAGATGGTTCCATTAGGTTTTCTACCTCTGATCAGGAGATGATGAAACAAAGCATGGAGAAATTATACCCAATACACTCCTGTCTTAACTACCTCAGACTATTAGTGACCCATCAGGGAAAACTAATTATATTCCTCAACCTCAAAGAAGAGAAGCAGGATGCTCAGGAAAAAGAAATGGGTTTGATGAGCATCTAGCTAGTCTCTTCCAATTGACTGCCACCAAGCTCGAACCCCAGAAGTTTTCTTATCTGGAAGAGGAAGAATTTGGAAATACAGCAGAACTCAATCTGTCTCCCATTCTTTTTTCACTTGCAGCAGTCCTAAGTTGAAGGCATGGGAATCACTGCAATTTTATGTGATTTTGGAAGCTTTAGTTAAATACGGCTTTGGACACTTTAAGTAGAAATTTGAGATTATGATTTGTGTCTTGAAATAATCTTAGGGTTTTACATTTCTTAAAAGTAACTATAAAAGATATGTCAATGTCAGAATTTTCATTGCTGGGGCAAACTAGTCCCACTCAATAAAGTTAAAGAAGAGTAAGGGAGCAAAATTAAGTTGTCTTGTGCTTGCATCCCACCAGTTGGGCTAGTTTAGCATACTGGTTACATAAACTCTTGCTCATTGACTTGAAACAGTAACTGACATATTTTGTTCCTCTCTGTTCTGATTATACCCATCCGTTTGTAGAGGCTCTGGGCCTCTTCAATTAACTCCAGAGAGAGTTGTAAGCTCACAGGCTAATGATCAAAGATGACAGATTCTTAACTTTTGGGCCACCAAAGGCAACATCCATCTGTGAAATAGCAAAAAATACCTAGAGAATGACAATAGGTAAACACAATTTTAAGACATTCTTATTCTTCCCTCCTTTACACACACATACACACTCACACACAGACACATGCATACTAATCCCCCAGAGATCCGGGAGGTGAAAAGAGGAGTTAGAAGTGATACAGGGAACTCATTCTCTCACAATTATGAATCTCTCAAGGGGATATGATGTCCCCTTGATATTTACTGGATATAGGTTTAAATTTTTTGTGTTCTGTATTTTCATGTGTGATATTTTAAAGGCATCAGGCTAACATAAGAACTCATGGCCAAGGTTATAGGAAGGTTAGTGGTGACATTTTCTTGGGATTTCTGGGCATGAGAGAGGCTTGAGATCTTCTACTTGTCTCCTGAGGCACTGAGTTTTGTTGAGCACAGATGACTATGTGACCTGAATGAGTTGCCACGATAGCTGAGAGAGACTGCAAGTGACTAGAAAAATTGTCACAGGGTAAGACAAAATGACCCTAGTAGCTAAAACTTCAGGAAAGAAGGTGACAAGCTGAAATAAGGGAAGTAACAATAGCTGAGATCTCAGAAAGCAAGACCTAGAGAGTTGAAGCAGGAGTCAAATTGACAATATTATAGATCAGCCACGTCTTCACCCCATTTTATAACCCTTATATGATACCTAGACTTAAATGTAATTTGCTACCAGAGTTCTGACAAATTCATTGCTACCGTGCCATAGGCTTAATGTTTGTATTTCCCAAAATTCATGTTGAAACCTAATCCCATAAATATTAATAGTATATTAATTCTATAAATATAAATGGCATCATTCCAGGAATCTTGATTTGCTGAATTCAGCTGTTTACATTTTCTTTAGAGAAATGAATTTGCTGCTGCATGGAGCACAGAAAATTCATTCAATTCAGGGTTGGTCAAGTACCTTTCATCTATCTTATTTCAGATTTTCTTTTCTATACCTCAGTATTCTCCATTATATTGAGTATTACCCAGACGTGATGGACAAGCTGCATAGGTTAGGAACATTCAATCAGATTCAAGGTGCATTTTGACTTATGTACATAATAATAGAGTAAGCAGGACAATTTTCTGAATATAAAGAGCCCCACGCAAAGTAAAAAGTACATCCAAATATGAAAAATAAACTAGGTTCAAAATCACAGTATTTTAAAGATATTGGCAATATTCAAACCAAGGGGAAATTTTCATAGTATTGACAATGCTTCGTGGTATTTTTCACTTGGAATTTTTATATGTACCTCCCCTTTGATGTTTTCTATGAGAATGCAAACGCCATAAAGGAAGGGATCATAGGTGTTTATTAAATTCTAGTATATAGTAAAGTTTATTAAATAAGAATACTGAATAGGTGAGAATAACTATTGTCACCTCTTGTTCCACTTTTCCTTACTTTTTTTTTCTTGGACTTGTACCTAGAATGAAGGGAAAAAAGCTATCTTTTTCTATGAGACAAGGTTATGGTCCTCTTTTTTTTTCCCAGTAGGATGTTTTTATATTTACATTCATACATGTGAAAAGAGCACAACTTAGACAGGCATTTACCAAGTGTGTGACACAGGGTTTTAAGGAAAAAAAAGTTGGTTGCAAAAAAAGATTTGAAAGTGAAAATGTTTATAGGAGATTCTGAGAAAAACCAAAAAAAGAAGAAGTTTCTATACAGGAGTCTTTACTTGTGTTATTAGATTTAGGGGTTATTTTTGCTCAATGTCCAATTGATACATTTTCATCCTAATTGGTAAACAAAGAAGCCCCCTTGAGGTTAATGTAGCTGTGTGGGGTTTTTCCTTCTGTATCATAAATCATCAAGATCAAAATATTGAAGAGGAAGGAAGTCTTCCAAGCTTATTTTACAAAGCCAGAATTACCCTGATACCAAAACCAAAGACACTACACACACAAAAATTTATAGGCCAATGTCCTTGATGAACATAGATGCAAAAATCCTCAACAAAATATTAGCAAACCAAATTCAGTAGAACATTAAGAAGATCACACACCATGATCAACCAGGATTTATTCCCAAAATTCAAGGTTAGTTCAATATCTACAAATCAATTAACTTGATATATCACATAAACAAATTGAAGGGTAAAAATCAATAGATGCAGAAAAGTATTTGACAAAATCCAGCATTCACTTATGATAAAAATTCTCAGCAAAGTAGGACTAGATCAACTATACTTTAATATAATAAAGGTCATATGTGACAAATATCCAGCTAACATCACACTCGATGGTGAAAAGCTGAAAGCTTTTTCTATAGGATTAGGAACAGGATATAGATATCCACTGTTACCACTTTTATTCAATGTAGTATTGGAAGTCCTCGCCACAGGAATCAGACAAAAAAAATGAAATAAAAAGCTTCTAATTTGGAAAGGAACAAATAAAACTGTCATTATTTGTAAATGAAATGACACTATACAGAAAGAACGCTAAGAATCCACAAATAACCTGTTAGAATTAATACATGAATTTAGTAAAGTAGCACAATACAAAATTAATATTCAGAAATCAGTTGCATTTTTATACACAACAATGAGTGATCAGAAACAGAAATTAAGAAACTAATCTCATTTATAATAGCATCAAAAATAATAAAATGCTTAGGACCATATTTGACCAGGGAGGTGAACATAATACACTGAAGAAAGAAATTGAAAACAGACAAATAAATAGAAAGATGTATCATGCTCATGAACAGGAAGAATTAACATCATTAAAATGCCCACACTACCAAAGCAATCTACAGATTCATTGCA
>PVJD01011607.1:0-45163 GCA_004026545.1 Mormoops blainvillei
CTCTTCTCCCTGATAACTTGTACCACAGTGGGTTTGATCCCTTGTGAAGAGCAGTCTTGTACCCTCTGTCCTCCTTCATGGCTCTCCTAACGCTTCTAATTATGTGTTTATTGTTTGGCTTCCCTAATGGGCTGTAAGCTTAATGAGTGCAAGATCCTGGTCCCTTTATTCTCAGCACTGAATCCCCAGACCTGAGGCAATGCCTTGGGGGCACTCAAAAAATCCAGTAAATGTCTGTGGCTGATCAATTTAAATTTTTGACTGCATTTCTATATATTTATTATACGGGCATGTATATATTTAAATTTCTCAGCATCATTTACTTATACACCTGGGTCAATTTTGTCTGGTTTAAAAACTCGACACCTATAGACTGGCGATCAAATTTGTGTGACTTATTTTTATGTTGTTTATGTTTTATGTTGAGTGGCTGGAAGCCACCCAATTTGTCAAGAAAGAGTAAGAAGAAACATTTCATTAGCAAATCCTTTTCTATGATTATCTTTCTCATTAGTAACATTACAGAAGACAGCATTTGCATGGTGCAAGGTGGGATTTGAACTTGAGAATCTGTCCATCAGTATTTAGATAAATCTAAATCATAGATTTAGAAAGAAAAGACTCAAGACTCAAGTGATGAAGTGAATTTTAAAGAATATAATCTGAGACTCTACTGGAGAGTGGAAACATAATGTAGAGCCCTTAATGTCTGGTGGTAGAGTAAATAAATCTTCACGTCCTTAGGTTTATTTGAATCAAACTTAATATTTAAAAATCTAGGTTTATTTTATTTTATTTTGTATTATTTTATGGTAAGTGATTCAAGAACAAAATCCAAGAGTCTGTATCTATAGCATCCACATAGTCTGTATTAAAAAGAATTAAGATTTATCTAAAAATCTGTGAAATATTAAATACATATATGTGATATAAAATTATGAAATTCTTGAATTAATTATAATATTATACATTAAATAAAGGTTTTTGATGAAGCACTTTTACATAGTAAAATCCAAGTTGGTCTGACTCCAGATACCACTCTTTGACCTTAATTTGTTTACTCAAAACCCTTTGGCGTCCCCTCACTTCCATCAGATTAGAGCCTCGCAGGGCCTCCCAAATCTGACCCCTGCGACCTCTCTAATCTCACCTCCTATTTCCTCTACTTCACCTGTCCCAGCTCCAGTGGCCTCCCTGCTCTTCCCCAAACACACTAGGACAATTTCTGTTGTGGGCCTTTGGACTCACCTCCTTCAAATCTTTGCTGAGGTGTCGCCTTTTAGATGAGACCTGCTGAACACCCTGTACAACATTGTATTCCTGCCCCCTCAGCAGTCCCCTTTCCCCTCCTTTTCATGCTGTTTCTCCATCATTTATTATTTGCTCTATTTTTTAGTTTGTTTCCGTCCAGTACATTGTAAGCTTTATGAGAGCAGGAATCTTTATTTGGTTCAATCACCTAGGACAGTACCCGACATACCGTGTTCAATGCACATTTGTTGAGTGAATGAATTTTGAATGAAGTAATTTAGTGTAGGACCTGGCAGAACCAGAACAGTCCCAACCAGTTTCTCTTTTGATTTAATGAGAAGAAGAGATTTTGCATTTCTGTTTTAAAAATATAGAACAGTAAGAGAAAAAAAGAATAAGAGAAGAGAAAGGGAATGAGGAAAGGGAGAAGGAAAGAAAAGAGGAAAGAACCACAGACAAGAAAGTAGCGAAACAGAGATTAGGGAGGTGTAAAATGTTTTTTGGTTTTTTTTTTTTTTCCCCAAAGGCATTGTTGGCCTGCCTTCCCCCGGCTTGTAGAATGAAAGTTGTAAGAAGAAGGATTTATGTGATATATGCCAGATGGGCAGGCTTTTTCTGTAAAGGGCCAGATGATAAATGTTTCAGACTTCGTGAACCATTTGGTCTCTGTCAACCACTGAACTCTGCTATTACAGTTTGAAAGCAACCATAGGTAATATGTAAATAAATGGGTGTGGCTTGTTCACAACTTTTCTCTTTTTTTAACTTTTATTGTTCTACAAAATACATTGTGAAGTTTGTAGTTTGCTGACTCCTGCCCCAATGTATATTGTTCCGTGTTCAGTGTAAGCTACTATGTAGGGATTGAATTAGAAAAAAAAATCCAAGTATCTACATTAAGATCTACTCATGATAAAAACTCAATTCCCTTAAAGTGTGATATCAGAATTGTGTGTAGAGGTAAGCTGATCAGCAAAGTTTGGAGTGTGTGGCTATTATTTCCAGAAGTAGGTTTCCTTGGATCAGGACATTATCTTTTGATTAATTCAAACAGACTGCTTAATGGAATACTATGCAGCAGAAAGAAAGTGGGTGGGACTGAAGAGCATTATGCTAAGTGAAATAAGCCAGACGGTGAAAGACAAATACCATATGATCTCACCTATAAGTGGAACCTAATCAACAAAACAAACAAATGAGCAAAATATAAACAGAGACATGGAAATAAAGAACAAACTGACAGTAACCAGAGCGGTGGGGGAAGGGGGATAACGGGGCAAAGAAGGGGATCATCGAGGAACATGTATAAAGGACCTATGGGGCAAAGACAACAGTGGGGGGAGGACTGAATATGGGAGGTGGAGGTTGGTAGGGTAGGGAAGAGTAATGGGGGGAAAATGGGGACAATTGTAATTGAACAGTAAAAAAAACCCACTGGAAAAAAATCTGTCAGAACTTTTTACTATACAAGCAATGTATGTTTGATATGGAAAAATTAACAAGTAGAGAAGTAAAAAAAAAGAAGAAAAAATAATTCCACATCCCGCACTCCACTTTTTAAACACAGAATGATCACTTTGCCATTTAACTCAGGCATTTGTCAGCCTCTGTGTCCAGCTGCTTCATGACTTCTTGAGTCCATCTCTAATGTTGGTGTCCTGGGTGCCTGTGACCAGGTGGGGCCTGGGGTGTACATCCTGACCCCATAACTCCCACCATCCACGGGAGCTGCAGGACCCATCACAACAAGTGGGCTGCAGATGTACTGGCAAACAGTGAGCTACTGTCCCAGGTATTAGGTGTCTTGGTGGCCACCCCAGCGCCAGCAGTAGTGGCTGTGTCAGCAGGGCCCAAGGACAGCCTAAGGTGGGGGAGTGGTGTCGATAGCCCCCTCAGTGTCAACTGCAGTGTTGAAGTTTGTGGAGGTGCTGTTTGCTGTGGAACCCATAATGGGTAGTCTGGTGCTAACAGGAGTGCTGGGGAGAGAGGTTCTGTTCTGCTGACCATCAGGGGTCCCTAAGGTGGGCTGAAGTATGGTTTGGGAGCCAGTGGGATTGTATGAGGCAGGGCAAGGCTCCTTCGATGCAGGTGGTCCAGTGGAGGGGACTGCAGGAGGGGACTGCCTGTGCCCCACACTGTATTGGATTTGGTCAAATGGCAGGGATCTCATGCTGGAGTCTAGAGAAGTGATTGTGGCGGCAGAGGAAGGGGGAGTGGTGTCATTTCCATGTCATCGTCATCTGAAGTAGGCTGAGAGGTCACATTGGCAGATGCCCTGAATGTGATGGTAGCAGGCACCTTCCCAGACTGAGTGGCCCGGGGCAGGGTGTCTGCAGTCACCGAGTCTGGTGAGCCCTAACTGTTCACCAAAAGGAGGATCCCTGGAGGAGAGCACGTGGCCTATGTACAGGACACACACATTCTTAGCGGGTTGTAAAAGCCAGATAGTAAAGGCTCATGATTCCAGTGGAACAGTCTGTGACGAGGCCCACGGCAGGTGCAGGGGCAGCAGGGTGGTCCCGGTCAGGAGGGGCTTGATCACTGCGGACAGGGAAAACCACCTGAGACACAAGAGACAGCAGCCGCAGAATGACAGTCCCAACTTAAAAAGCCAGTTGTCCATCTAGGGCCAGTTGTGTGCCAAATGGACCTGACGATGGAGTAGAAACTGGGAGAGCTTCCCCTTTCCTTCCCACACCTCCGAGGGCCTAGCCGCACAGAACTAACTTCAGGGCCTTGTGATGTCCCAAAGAAAGCGGCTTGTGGGCCAGGCGCAAGGGGGTGCGGCGTGTGTGAGGGGGAGGGAAGCACCAGAAGGTGGGGAGGTGGGACAGGCAGGCACTGAATAAAGGGACAAAGGTGAAGGGCAAGGGGCGGTGCCCCAATAGCTGGCCAACCCCTTCTGCATTTCCTAGGGCCTGAGACACCCCTGTAGGTTGCAGGTGTTTGGCACCAGATGAGCCACCATGTGGGGACTGTTCAGGACCATGGAGGCCCCAGTTGCCAGAGCTCACCCCACTTGGCACCAGCTCCGCAGCCCCCTTAGCACCTTCCCAGGGGTCCCAGAGGCCAAAGGTCTTCAAAGGAAAAGACATGAAAAGTAACAGGAATGACCAGAAAAAAATCTTAAAAACAACATTCGAAGTACTTTGGATTATATATCATGTTTAAATATGTATATAACTGTTGTCTCAACCACTGAAGACACAATGCCCCATTACTTTTATTAGGCTGAATGACACTTTAAGGGAAAAAAAATGAAGAAAATGATATTACTTGACAGAAATAAGTGGTGTTTCTTGTGTGACCATGAAAAGCCCTGGATTATCAGATTTAAAAGAGGAAAGTCACACTGCACATAACAGATTGTTACCCTTATTTAGTTTTGCATATTGGGCATACATTTATTTTATCAGTCATTTTAATCATGTGGAAATAATAGTCTTTGATTCAAAGAGTGTTAGAACATCGAAGTGCTCAGTTTCCTTGACCTCCACAGATAGGCTTTTCTTGACCACGTGCTGTGTATTTCAGAGGTTTTCTAACCTTTTTGTTACTGCTGGGATGTGTGTATGTGTGTATATGTGTGTGTGCGCGCGCATGCGTGTGTGCTCACCTGAGCACCAAGAGCTGGCATTTATAAGTTACTATTCCTCTAATTTTATTGAACCCCAAATCAATAATGTTTAAAGCACGGAATGACTTGATGACAGAATTTTGAGCAAGCTAGCTTAATGATGTTGTCTAAATAAACATAGAAATACTGAGCATATTTAGCTAAGTCATTCTCAGAGGACAACTTTATAGAAGCTGGCTACCAATATTGAAGATTTGTTAGAATCGCTAAAAGGGTAGAAATGTAAAATAGCGAAAAACCAAAGAAAAAGTCCTCAGGAAGTAGGTATTCTGCAGGAAGGCAGGAAGTCACTAACATAACAGGTAGTCCCGCCGCCACCAGATCAATCAACCAAACAGCTGCACCACACAGACTGAGTTACTCTAAGTACTTCTTAGATTGCTGACTTTCTTTTTGTCAGCTGTTATCTAAGATTGCTAAGGCTTCCTGATTAAAACGATTACCCTGGAACTGTGAAATCTGTATCCTCTATTATTTTCTATATTACAAAACCTATCTCTCAAACATGGTTCTGAACTTCGCTTAAGAATAATAGTAATTTTTGTGGTGGAAATTTGAAAACTCTGGTGTATTTCAAGAACTCTTGTTCAAATTACCATCTGAAAGTAGATATTCTTCTTAGTACAGAATGAGAGTTGCATCGAGCAAAAATTCAATGTTATAAAATTAGAAATAAAAATGGTATTGAATTTAACTAAAAATAGAATCTATTGTTTACTTCAGCAAGAGAGATCTTTAATTTTCCTACATTTATATGCTTCCTTTTCTCTACAATTATATGCTTGTACAGGATCAAACTTGTAAATTTTTAATCAAGTGATTTTTCAGTAGCATTTGAAAAGTTGAGATAAACAGAAGGGCTACACGGCTTGGTAGGGGAGCCATTAGACACGTGGCTTGGAGCACTGGCTTGAAGGAGGGTGGGTCACAACGCCTAGCCAGTCAAGGCCCAAGTCAGGGGAGTGAGGGAGGGGGAGGCTGTCAGAGATGTGAGCCGCAAAACAGTGGACAGGTCTTTGGAGAAGAGACACTCTTGGGGGATTTCAGTGGGTGTGCTCAAGGGTACATGAGACACTAAACTTGTTTGGGACTCGGGAAAAGCTCATCCTTTTACTCAGACTGTTAATTTTCAAATAAATTATTAAAATGAAACATTAGCCAAAGTGAATTAAAAGTAAAAGCAAACTCTGCATTCAGTATATGCAATACTGAAAGAGTGTAAGTTTAAACTAACCTGCCATAATCACAAAAAATTCTTTGAAGCTTTTGAAAACATGTCTCCTGTTATTTCCAGATCAACTGTATTAATTTTATTTTTCTTCAACATTTAAATCTCTTTGAGGCCCACTGTTAAGCTCGTCCAGTTTGCAAACATGTTTGCTTATCTTGTCCTCGTGAATTAACTACTTGTATAAACACATATTATAATAGATGTGAATTTGCAATAAAAAATAACATGAAAAATGCTATTGGAACCATTAATTCAGAGTGGAAAGTAAAGATTGGGGAAAATTTGTAGCACTTCAGAAGAGCTTTCAAATCTCCAATGAAAGTGGTAAAGTTCTTTACTGAGTTTCATTGGTAACTAAGTATATAAACTAAATAGACCACTTTTAGTGCTACTTATCCTTAATTACCTAAACCACAATACCAGTGACAATGAATACACTATAAATTTTTCCACTGGTAATTTTTAATATATAAAAAATTGAAATTAAATGACTTAAAAATGGAAATTAGAAAGCCATTTTAATGAGGTATACATTTTCTAATGGCATACATATCTGGCTTCCTAACAGCAAGTAAAGAAGATAATATATAATAATGTAAATGTATTCTCCTTTAAAGGTAGTGTGTGCCACTAACTTGACAATCTAGAAAAAGTGGATACATTTATAGAAACATATAACCTTCCCAGACTGAATCAAGAACAGACCAGTTACAACCAACAAAATCAAAGCAGATGTAATAAAAAAACCCTCACCAGAAGGAAATACTGGACCAGCTGGCTTCACGAAAGAACCTGAATAGCCACAACAATCTTGAGAAGAACAAAGTTGGAGGAATAATGAACGCTACCTGATATTAAACTATACTTCAAGGCCATAGTAATCAAAACAACATGGTACTGGCATAAAAACAGAAATATAGATCAATGGAAAAGAATAGAGAGACCAGAAATAAACCCATATCAATATGGGCAGTTAATATTGACAAAGAAGGCAGAAGCATAAAATGGAAAAAAAATAGCCTCTTCAATTAATGATGTTGGGAGATCTGGACAAGTACATGCGAAAAATGAAACTCGACCACCAGCTTGCACCATGCACCAAAGTAAACTCAAGATGGATAAAAGACTTAAACATAAGTCATGACACCATAAAAGTCCTAGGGGAAAACATAGGCAGGAAAATTTCACATATTCCACACAACGATATTTTCACTG
Source organism: Mormoops blainvillei (assembly GCA_004026545.1). Lineage (NCBI taxonomy): Eukaryota > Metazoa > Chordata > Mammalia > Chiroptera > Mormoopidae > Mormoops > Mormoops blainvillei. The sequence continues at coordinate 7,335 of PVJD01011607.1, forward strand.
ACATGTCCACTAGAACAAGGGACATACAGGAAAAAACAGATAAATGGGACTACATCAAACTAAACTCCTGCACGGCTAAAGAAAACATCAACAAAATGGAAAGGAAACCAACCATATGGGAAAACATACTTGCCAATGATACCTCGGACAAGGGTTTGATCTCCAGAATATGTAAAGAACTCACCTGACTCTACACCAGAAAGACAAACAATCCAATTAAAAAATGGGCAAAGGACCTGAACAGACACTTCTCCAAGGAGGACATACAGGGGGCCCAGAGACACATGAAAAAATGCTCAGCATTACTAGCCATTAGAGAGATGCAAATTAAAACCGCGATGAGATACCAATCAGAATGGCCATCATTAACAAATCAATAAACAAGTGCTGGCGAAAAGGGAACCCTGGTGCAGTGTTGGTGGGAATGCAGACTGGTGCAGCCACTATGGAAAACAGTATGGAATTACTTCAAAAAACTAAAGATGGAACTGCCTTTTGAGCTAGTGATCCCACTGCTGGGACTATTTCCTGAGAACCCTGAATCACCAATTGAAAAGAACTTACGCACCCCAATGTTCCTAGCAGCGCCATTTACAACAGCCAAATGCTGGAAACGGCCTAAATGCCATCAGTAAATGAGTGGGTCAAAAAACTGTGGTCCATTTACACAATGGAATACTATGCAGCAGAAAGAAAGAAGGAACTCCTACCCTTCGCGACAGCATGGATGAAGCTGGAGAGCATTATGCTAAGTGAAATAAACCAGGTGGTGAAAGACAAATACCATATGATCTGACCTATAAGTAGAACCTAATCAACACAACAAACAAGCCTCCAAAATAGAACCAGAGACTTGGAGATACAGAACAAACTGACAGTGACCAGAGAGGAGGGTGGAGGGGGATAACCGGGGAAAAAAGAAGAAGGAGAAAGCCAAGGAACACGAATAGAGGACTCGTGGGCACAGACAATGCGGGGGATTTGCTGTGGGAGTGGGGCAGGCATGGGATAGGGGTGAGCAATGAGGAAAAAGGAGGGACAACTGTAACCAAACAACAATAAATTAAAAAAGAAGTTAAATAATTAACTGAACTTTTATCCCTCCACAAATGTTTGTTAGGCATCTACTATATGGCATGCACTGTTTATATGCTCAGGATGCATTATTGAATAAAGCAGAAAAATTTCTTCTATTTCTTTTACAGTGTAATGATAAGAAGACAACGTATGATAAACAAAACAAATGAATAAATTTAGTGGCATGGTCAAAGTTGATAAGTGCCATGGAACAGATTAATCAGGTCATACGTTTGAGTTGAAAAAAGAATTTCAAGAAATAAAGCAAAAACCTAAAATAATACTCTATAACATTATTTACAGATACATATAAAGATAGTAAAATATAAAAATATTACTGAATGTGCACCAGATTCATAGCATAGTGGCTGACTCTGAGGAGAGAAACGGGATTTAGGAAATATAAATTTATTTATAAGTTTTTTAAATTAAAATAATCTGAAACAAATATGACAAAATAGCATTTGTTAGTTTTGGATGGTGGGTGCATACATGCTGCTGCCCTTTGCTTTGTACTTTTTGGAAAATTAAAAGACATAACTGAATAGGAGAATGCCAGATCCACACAAGTGGTCAGTAAATATTGGTCATTCTTGCTGTCATTGCAATGTGTTCATGTTTAATTCTCTGATCACAGCAGCCTTAAATAGTCCTTAACCTGCCTGATGCCAGACCTGGCTGGGTTTTCCCACTGAATTAGCTCTGCGGCCCCCCTTGAATATGGAGCAATGTGGAGTTTTGAGCCAAACTTTGTTATCTAAATTAAATTCCAGGGTGCTTGCTTGATTGATAGTTAAATTCTAATCCTAAAGCGAACCTACTGAGAGATACTATATGCATAATTTAAGTAAATTGCTAGTAAAGACTTGTTTTAATTACTTTTAATATCTAAATTGTAGTAGGACTTTTAAATGGACTCCATTTGAAGTCCCATGTGGAAAGGTAAATGCGGTGTTCTAAACTTGATTACTCGAAAGCCAGGCCTGTTAGCCATCTAGATTGATCTTCCATTCAGCAGGCAGGTGGAATTAGGAGGCGGGTGGGGTGCCCAGTGGACACTGAGGAACTAGCAATCTCCAGTTCCTGGTGAAGCAGAAGACCTTGCTTCTGCTTCAGAGAGGGGTGTGTGTGTATGCGTGTGTGAGGGCACGGCACCCCAGGGGATGATTTCAGAAGAGAGTTAAGATTCTGGGAGCAGGCGCCCTCCTGTGCAGCTGCCTTCGGCAGTGTCTGGGTTGGTCTGAATTTCCCTGCCCCACAGGTACCATTATGTTATCACAGAGCCACTGCTTGCGCCTTCCGCTCTGAGCAAGGGAATAGGGCCTACAAAGAGCTTACAAAATTAAATTTTACATGACATGTGAAAAGACAAAGAAAAGAAATCAAGCTCGTCTTTGATGTTTACCAACTTCCCTCTCAGGACTCTGTGTTCCTCATCTCTTGCAACTTCTTGGCTACTGGTCTTCCAAAAGCCCAGGGCCTCTCCATGACCCTGGCTACCCAGCCTCTCTTTCAGGTGACTCCAGAGTCACCTATTTGTAATGAATTTCATCTTTAAAATTGTTTCTTTTTCTTTCCCTTCCCTTCCCGCAGCCTTATTATTCCTTACACCTTCCCATTTCATTGCAATCAAAACTACTGCTCTCTCTGTGTCTTTGTACCTGCGGTTTCTCTGCTCTTCTAGATAGAATACGCTTCCTTGCTTTCTGGTGTTCCACTTGGCCAGCTCAAATGTCAACCGGCTGTGATCCCGTTACTTACCCTGCAGCCACTTCTTCCTGTCTTTGCTCTGGAAGCTCTTTATACATAACCTCCATTACCAGATCTCCACATTGTACTATAATTGCCTGTTGATACATTTAACTTCTTTTATGGTAGAGAATACATTTTATTAATTTGTATTTTCTAAGTGCCTAGCCGAGTTCCTGATCATTGGCACTAACTGAATGAATGGACAAAAACGTGTATTTTATCAGTGTCGGGAAGACACTGAGATGATGCTGGTTTGGGAAAGTCTGCATATCATATATTTCAGCCCCCTCTCTCTGAATATCACACTGCACTGGCATTATAAGGTGAAGTAAAATGAAATGCCTCAGCCTCCTCCCTCCTACGAATGCATCCCTACCATAAAAGCTGCTGAACCCAGTGCACTGTCTGCCATTTTCTTTCCCTGCTTTTGGGATTGATTCTGAGTTCGGGCTTCAGGAGAGGTTCACTGCAACTTTCTGCCCTGGGTAATTTACCCCCTACTTAACCTGACCACAGACATGCTAATTACAGTTATTTACAGGAACTACTTCCATTTATTATTAATCACCATGAAACTGTAATTCAATATGTGTGCCATTTGTTCTTTTAACATGACGTGAACATCTGCTCTCAGCCACCATGCTAGGTATTGGAGATGCAGAGACTGAATCTGCACCTTAGATTCTTGGTTGCATTTTGGTTGCTTTGAACCTGTCAGATTCTCTATTTCTCCATGCTCGTTTTTATGTTCTGTTCCTCACACAGCATGTGAGATAGCTCATAGCTTTAAAGAAAACCAGGCCTTTTGATTCTCCACACAAAGGAATGAAGACAAGCTCAAAAGGTGTGGGGCTGCTCCTGACCGGTGTGGCCCAGTTGGTTGGGCATCATCCCGCAAAGTGAAAGGTTGCTCGTTTGGTCCCTGGTTGGGACACATGTCTGGGTTGTGGTCTTGGTGTGGGGCTAGGTGAATCTGTGGGATGTTGGGACCAAACCCTCAAAATCACCTTTGACCTTCCCACTCCAGGGTCAGCTAAGATAGGTTGTCCCACCTGCAGCTGCTGCTTTAAAAGCTCCTCAACAGGTCATCACTCTCTGTGTTGCCATTCTCCATGTGGGAATAGAGAGGTAATTTGCAGGTTAATTATCTTCCACATGGCCAGAGTTCTTCAGTCAGTGGGGCCTGACTACATTGATTTTCACTCTGCAAAGCCTGGAAGAATATCTGTGTCCGAGGGAAAATGAGAACATCCTGTAGCTTCACACGGTAACCAAATTGGAAAACTGATTCTTGCAATGGAAATTGCTACGGGTGTTCGTGTTTTCTGACTGTAAAGCCCTTCCTGGACTGCCCGGAGTCATGGAGGTCCCCCTGGGTCGACAGCCGTGAGAAGGCGCTTCTCAGATCTCCTGATGTAGGGAGCGGACCAAGCTGGCAACCCCAGCAGCTGTGCTCCGCGATCCCTCACCCGCGCTCTCGGCGAGCAGCTCTCTGCCAGAGACGGAGCAGGGCAGGGGCGCCAAGGCAGCGCGTTCCTGGGGGACACAGGCCTCTCGCCAAGCGTGCCGCAAGCCTGTGCCGTAGACCCGGATTTTCCTCCCTTCCCCTCGTCCTTCGTGCTGGGTCAGACCGGCCCTGCGGAGTCCTGGTTCTTCCGTCCTCTATTGGTTCTCTCCTCATTTTCTCTCATAGGAGTTTCCTGTATATTAGTTTGCTCTGCTTGCCATACTACAAATACTACAGACCGGGTGGCTTAAATAACAGCAGTTGCTTTTCTCAAAATTCTGGGGGCTAGCAGTTCGAGGTCAGGGTGTAGGCAGGGTTGCTTTTTTCTGAGTTCTCTCTCCTTGGCTAGGAGATGACTGTCTTTTCCCTGTGTCTCCTTGTGGTCTTCCCTCTGTGCATGTCTGTGTCCTAATTTCGAATTCTTCTGAGGACACCAGTCCTATTGGATTAGGGCCTGCCCCAGTGACCTTATTTTTTTTTAACTGCGTTTTTTATTGTATTTTTTTCCATTACCATTTATCCCCCTTATACCCCCCTCCCCCCTGCACTCACTACACTGTTGTCCATGTCCATGACTCCTTTTTCCTTTTTGCTGGACCCCTGCACCCCCAAACAATGACCTTATTTTAACTTAGATATCTTTTAACCTGTGTAAGACCCTTTAATGTCATTAAATACTGCGTTCCCAAATGTAGCCACATTATGAGGTGCTGGGAATTAGGACTTCAACAAATGCATTTTCAGGGGAGCACAATTCAGCCTTATAATGCCTAAAACTATCTTTCTTGGTTACTCCTGTCTGGGTGTTTGCTTTTTGGGGGACATGGACCAACACACTCAGCCTCCGTAACTCGTCTCCAGAATTCACGTTGCAATACTGCAAGTTTGCTAAGCCCCTGGGGCACTGAAGCACGGGGAGCGCCAGCCCTCCTTACCCGCCTGCCGTTTTGGTGAGTTTCCAAACTCTTCGGCTTTAACTCAGACTTACAAACATTTTGCTTGCTTTGACCATTTACAGTATAATACATATTGCTGTGGTTATCATGATTATGTGAGTTTACGAACAACTGTCACTACTTTTAGTTGTCATCTAATCAAGTACAGTTATGTTTTTGGTAGGTTTAAATCAAGAAGTTGAAGAAATACCTTTTCTTAACCTATACTCATTTAAGCAAGGAATATCAAGTTTGGTTGTGTTATCCACTGTTGATTTTATTATTCCATTTTTATAATAAATTGTTTTTATTATTTAAGCTTTATAGGCAACTTTATGGCTTCTGGATTTTTTATTTGTTTTTTTTAAAGCTAACAGGCAAGATATGAATATATATTTCTGTGGGCAAATAAATAAAAATAATGTTTTAAAGTTATTTATAAGAGTGCCTTCAAAGCTTGTCTTACTCTACTATAATGTAATAGGTACATTAATATGAAATAAAGAGTTTGTTGAATATCTTCTACATCAGAGAAAACAATTTTCTGCCTGGAATGCAGTGCTCTTCTACCTAATTCACATTATAGATTTTCTTCAAAACCTACTCCTTTATGTAGCCTTCTTACTTTGTTCTATTGTTGCAATCCACATTTTTCTGTAAATCAAATATTCTGTAACCTTTTTCCACGCTATCTTGGATTTTTCTCTGGTGATTTCAGAAAGGTGTGCAAAATCTGGTCCCCACAGCAAGACGCTCAGTCTCCATGCATCTCTTGCTGTGTTATTTAGATGATAAGGGAAAAACAAAATAAGATACAGTTCCTGTCAATGTCTTTCTTAATGTCGGAAATTGTGAGCAGCAAATCTGGAGATCCAGCTGACAGGGAACAACTTTAGCGTGCAACACAAATGCAATTTATAACAAAAGTAATGATATATAAGTATACTGCCATACTAGTTACTTTACATTTGGTAATTTGTCATAAAAGGTACATACGTTTTGTATAAAGCTCTAATTGCCATTTCTTTTACATAGTCAAGCCATATCTTCAGTTTTCCTTCTGTTATTTAATTCTTGGGTCTATACTAAAATCAATGGAGCTGGCAGGTTTTTGGTGATATTATATGTAGTGTAATTTTACACACACACACACACACACACACACACACACACACGGAATTCAACGTCTGTCTGGCCATGGTTTCTTGGGATCTTTGGTCCCTGCTTCTGCAAGCTTCTTGCTCTGCCTCTCTGTCTCCTCACTTATAAGGTCTTAGGAGTCCCTTCTTGTTTACTTCTGTCCACTGTTGAAGTTGTGAGGTAGCAAAACTTTGGGGCCTGAGGCCAGGGCTGGTGGACTCCGCAGAAAATCAAACTTTGAGAAAAAAGAGCTGGATGGGATTGTTAGGATGTCAGTTGTGGCATAAAGTAGGACAAGGGCATAGCAACAGGGCCTGAAGGGGCCATGAGTTCACAGTCTTTTTGCAGAGAGAGAAATGTGGGTGGAGGTTGGGGGACTCAGCTAGGTGGGAGACCTGGGCCCCTGCCTGCCTCGGTGACAGGAAGTTGGAAAATTCCGCAAGTCCCCTTTCTGCTGGGCTTGCACCTGCCGCGTTCTCATGTCCAGTGGGCGGTAGATTTTCCAGCATACAGGGATTTAATTGCTTTAAGCAGTCCTGAGAGATAAAGGATTCCCTCCACCCATAATGCTTGATGAGACGTACTTTGCATTAAGATTATAAAGTCTATGTTGAGACTCATGTGCCTTAGTAACAATGCTGGGGAAGGGTAAATATCTTTTTAGGAATACTGGAGAACTTCTGTCGGACTGTGTGCCTGTGCAGAAATCTACCTCACACTTCTACGAACAGGGACTTAACAGAAGCTAAGTTCCTTAACTTCTCTAGGCCTCCATTTTCTAATATGTTAGATGTAGGTATTAGACCTGTCCTTGTAGCAATTTAGTGAAAGTATAGAACACTGGACAACTTTCGGTTATCATTTACTGTTTTATTGATCACAAAAATACAGCTGGACAAATGTACTGGTCCAAATCTCAAGCTGCTTAGTGATCTTTGCGGTAGGTGAGGCAGAATATATACTGGTGAATATAAGGCAAGGCAGCTCTGTATTCATCATTAAATCCTCAAACATCTGGGATACATGGTAGAGGAACTCAGCAGGAGAAAATACCTGTCAGGTTGTCAGGGAATGCTTCGTGGAAGGTATGGCCAATGAAAATGAAAGGGGGAAAGACTTGGGTGGAGGGAGCACCAAGGAGAGGCCATCTGATAGATAGGCAGGTGTGTTTGTTCAGCGACAGGAAAGTGCACGGCACCTTAGGGGAAGTACTTAACTAACCTTTTTAAGTTGGTCCTGATGAAACAATTAAACATTTCTGGATTAAGAGATGTGACAAATTCCCATCACACCACAAAGGCAGCTCACCAATAACCATGCCATTGACCAGCTCCCCATGCTCTACAGATGCCAACACGGAACAAGGTGCTGAAGGAAGAAGATGGACAGGAAGCTGCTCCTGCCCTTACAGCGGCTCCGTGTTTAGTGAGGGAGACAGACTTGTAAATCGTTAATTACCCTGCAGAACGTACAGATGGGAAATGAGTGTTGTGTGTGATTGTTCCATGTGGCCAAAGGGGATATGGGAGAGCAGACGGGGTCCAGCAAAGTGACCAGCCCATCAAACAAGCCAGTCAATCACTTGGTTAATGTAGCCAAACAGTGTGGTCTTGAATAAATGTTTCATCAATTTGCCTAGTTGCTTGAGTACATCAGCCTAATCAAGTGTTTGCTGGCATCATTTAGACACAGCCTCAACAATGCAAACATTATTATAATCTCTTGCCTTTGAAATGATTTGATGGGACTTCCCAGGGAATCTGAGCTCCTAGTGGTGTCTAGCCTTTTTTTTTTTTTTTTCTAAATTTTCTGCCCCGTGATGAGAATTGTGTTTTATGGAATATCATTCACTACCTAAAATATAGCTCTGCAAATATTTCCAATGTTGACATTATTTCTATGATTTAAAAAGATATATATAAAATTCTTTTTGAAGGTTAAAGTTCTTTTCCTGACCATTCACAAGGAACTGATCTAAATAAATCAAACTGCTAGAGTTTATGACCATACTCACTTTCCTAGGTTCTGCTTTTAAAGCTTTGTGAATTTTTTTCCATGCCCATCCTAAAAAAGCACTTTATTTTACTTTATTTTATTTTATTTTAATTTATTTTAGCGAGAGAGGAAGGGAAAGAGAAACATTCATGTGAGAGAGAAACACCCATTGGTTGCCTCCAATACGTGCCCTGACTGGGGACTGAACCCGTAACCCAGGTATGTGCCCTGACCAAGGATTGAACCCATGACCTTTCAGGTGCACAAGATGATGCTTCAGCCAACTGAGCTGCACCAGCCAGGGCTAACCAAGCACTTTTAAAATGCCTTGAGGAAAAGTTCAGTTTTATGAGCTTTCCTACAATAGTGCCATTTTTAAGATGGAAAGCAGAATCTTCAGTCCTTGTCTTTTCCAAAAAAAAAACAAAAAAAAAACAAAACAAAAACAAAACCAATTTAGTCTCCATGACCCACTCTACAGCAGTGTTCAAGGTTGTTAGAGAGATAGAGTGAGTACAGTTTTGCTTTTATTCCCTGGAGCTTGTACCAAACATGACACAATGAAAACACTGGATATGTGGAAGGTCAGGGATGTACCTCCGTGACGTAGATTGTGTAACCAATTTTGTAACCTGAGTCTGCAGTGTCCTGGTGTGAACTTGAGTAACCACAAGCAGAACTAGATATCTTGCCATTTAGGTCTTGGTGCGGAGACGGAAAGGAGGAGCAGAGAGAAAAAGGTTAGGATAGCAGAGTGGCTGTTGGATGATTGAATGGTGGGAAAGTGACTTTTACTCCTTAAGTTTATTTAGGGAGCAATGTGCCTGTAGTGGGCTCAGCTTATAAGGTCTCTAATGTGGGCTTCTTCTGTCTCACTGTTTTCACAGTCACATGATCTATTCAGGGACCATAAGCTGAAAGGTCTATAGAGATGAGGCCAGGTTATACAAATGTACCACATCAAGCCAGGTGTGATGCAGCATGGACTAGTATTGCCTGTGGCAAACTGGAGAAATGTACACTCATTTGTGTAGAACAATGAAGGTTTTTCTGCAGGTTGATTTTGGCCACTGACCATTACCAGTTTGCAACTCCTGAATTAAAGTGCATAAGAAAAAATAATTCACATATAACTGATCACGAGATGTGCAAATTAATTATGCAGTGGTGTGCCTGTGCAGTGTGCCTTCTGTGTCCGTCTTCAATTTTATTAATGGAAGGAGGAAATAGTATCTAGGGACATTTTATCTTGGAACATCAGAATTTTCAGTCTCTGAAAACTATTCCATTAGACTATGGAAATGGATTTTCCAAGGTTTAAGGTTTGTGGTATGTTTTATGGACAGCATAATTTACGATGCAAAGTTAGTGCTTATGGGGAAATAATTGAATAGATTGAAAGCAATGTGTTTACATGTGTGATTTTAGCTTTCATTATTAATAGAGCCTATTCTTTTTAATGTATGCAGCCAGAACTTATATGGAAGATTGTTCTGTGGGTCATTGGCACTCTACCATATATATCTGTGTGTGTTTATACACACATACATTATACACACACACACACACACACATATATATACACTCTACAGTATATATATATATATATATATATATATATATATATACTATATATAGTGTAATATATACAATACTATATAGTATAGTGCTACATATATTATTTACCATACATATACTTTAAAACCTAGAAATTGTGGTTTAATAATCTGGAAACTTCCCTTTAGCTAGAGGTTTGTGGGAGAAATGTGCATAATTATTTTCCTGGTCAATAAAATGCCATGATTATGGGTTTTGGAGACAGAAAACCCAAGCTCTCAGGTCTGAATTCTGGTTCTAGCACTTATGACTTGTACAACCTTGAGCAAACTACTTAACGTCTTTAATCTTACATTCCTTCATCTATAAAATGGAATTTTTGTAAGGCTCAAATAAAATGGTTCAAGTAAAATAAACAGGAAAGTACATGGTTCATAATAGGTGTTCAATAAATATCAATATATCAGTATTATTATAATTTAATTAACATTATTAGAGATATGGGTATAACAATCTGATATATGGGCCACAGAATATATTGGTGGAAGTCTTAAGGGTGATATAAGGCTTAAAGTATAGAACCCTGGGAAAAACTGGAGAAAAAAGGTGTAAGATTTTTAGACCAGAGACGATGAGGCTGAAGAAAGACAATATTGTTTTCCTTTCTGATAAAAGCACGTTAGCCATTTCTATAGTTTAAAACAACTAGAAGTTGACATAGAAGAGTAATTTTATAATTTTTGGGTGGGACATCGTAAAAAATATTCCAAAGGCAAGCGACAGACTAGAACACAAATCATGACATATACACCAGACAGAGGCTTACCATATATAAATAATCTCTATATTTAATTAAAAAACATCCGACAGCCCTGGCAGGGTTGCTCAGTTGGTTAGAGCGTCATCATAATATACCAAGCTTTCAGGTTAAATCTCTGGTCAGGGCACATGCAAGACTCAACCAATGAATGCATAAGTGGAAAAACAAATTGATGTTTCTCTCTCTCTCTTCCCTTCCCCCCTCTCTCTCTAAATCTGTAAATATAATTTAAAGAAAACATATGATAGATAAAAGCACAAAAATAGGTAGATAATTCACATGTGAAAAAAATGCTTAACCTCACTATGGCCAAGAAAATACAATTAAAACAAGATATTATATTGAAAAAAATCAAGAAAAGAAAGTAATTTCTAGAAACCCACTGATTAAATGTATTTAAAATAGTTTTTGAGTCCTGACTGGTGTGACTTAGTTGTTTGGGTATTGTCCCACAACCCAAAAGGTCACTGGTTTGATTCCTGGTCAGGACACATGGCTGGGATGTAGGTTTGATCCTCGGTTAGAGTGCATATGAGAGGCAACCAATTGATGTTTCTCTGTCACACTGATGTTTCTCTCCCTTTCTTTCCCCCTCCCTTCACTTCTGTCTAAAAATAAAAATCTTTGAAGGACCCATGGAACTTCTAGTCAAGATGGAGGTGTTGGTAAACACAGCTTGCCTCTTCACAAAACCACATCAAAATTACAACTAAACTATAGAACAGCCATCACACAGAGCCATCAGAAGTTGACTTGAATGAAGTCTGACAACTATGGAATTAAAGAAACCACATTCATCCAGGTTGGTAGGAGAGGCAGAGATGTGGAATGGGCTAGTTGCACCTCCAAGTGTGGTAGATAAGACTTTAGCGGTGATATCTTGGGAACAAGGACTCCCAGCCTCATACCAGTCCCCTTGGCCCAGGATTCCAGTGCTAGGAAGATAAGTCCGCATAACTTCTGGATATAAAAACCAGTGGGGATTGAGTTGGTAGAAGAAACTGCTGGAGTTCCAAGCAGTTCCTCTTAAAGAACCTATATGTGGACTCACTCCCATTGAGCTCCAACGCTGGGGTAGCAACTTGAAAGGTATCAGTGGCATACTGGGAAGAACCGAAGTGCCTGGCATCAAGGCAGGAACTTGGGCACAGTTTCTTCTAGACAGAAGCTGTTGTCCCTTTACTGAACCCTCCCTGCTTAGAGTCACAAAGCTAGCAGGTGGGTGCCATATCTGAGACTCCATCAACCTAACACTGTTTGCCCTGCCCTGGAGATCCCCTGAGACTCCCTTCTACCCAACTTATGGGCCCATCCAAGCTGTTAACATTGGCTTCTCCATATGAATGGCTGGTTTTGGCTCATGCTTCACAACTTCCTAAATCCTCTTAAACAAGCAACACCTGGCCTCAGTGAGCCCCCGAGCCCCTGTACCTCTTCCTTTGTGGCCTCAGGCCTGACACTAGCAACAGCCAACCTAGGTTCACAGCTGGGCTTCACCTGGGAAACTCCAAGCCCAGTACCAGTAGCAGCCATCTGCAGACTGCTTTATAGCTCATGTCGGGTGGCCCTGGGCAGAACAAAGGTGGGTGCTGACCTTGGACTGCACCACCTGGAATACCCAAGAGGCTGCACACAGAGTGCAGAGCTTACAGACCATGTCAGAGCATCACCACTGTGCCCCTACACAGTTGATCCACCATAGGGGGCAGAGGTTTGTGGTCAGTAGTTGCAGCCAGTCCTGCATATGACTGGGCTGGGTAAATCCTTCCTATTAACCTGCCAACAGCAATGAAGTCTCAACTAGAAGAGGAGGGTATACTCAGCCCACACAAAGGGTACACTTCAGTAGCCAGCTTGGCTGATATGGGGGGCTGTGCCACTGGATCCTATAGGACACCTACTTGGTAGGCCATACTACCAAGACAGGGATAGCAGCATTACCTAATACATAGAAACAAACACAGGGAGGCTGCCAAAATGAGGAGACAAAGTAATATGGCCCAAATAAAAGAACAGATCAAAACTGGAAACAAAGAACTAAACAAAATAGAAATAAGCAATCTATCAGGTGCAGAGTTTGAAACACTGGTTATAAGGATGCTCAAGGAACTTTGTGAGGACCTCAACAGCATTGAAAAGATCCAGGCAGAAACAAAGTTCACACTAATTGAAATAATGAACAATTTATAGGGGAAAACAGTAGAGTGGATAAACCAAGAATCAAATCAATGATTTGGAATACAAGGAAGCAAAAAACAACCAATCAGAAGAACAAGAAGAAAAAAGAATTAAAAAAGATATGAGGCTAGTGTAAGGAGCCTCTGGGACAACCTCAGGCATTCCAACATATGTGTCATAGGGGTGCCAGAAGGAGGAGAGAAAGAACAAGAAACTGGAAGTCTATTTGAAAAAATAATAAAAGAACACTTCCCTAATTTGGTGAGGGGAATAGACATGCAACTCCAGGAAGCACAGAGAGTCCCAACCAAGCAAGAGGAATGCAAAGAGGCCCACTCCAAGACATGTTGTAATTAAAATGCCAAAGGTTAGAGATAAAGAGAGAATCTCAAAAGCAGCAAGAGAAAAGCATTTAGTTACATACAGGGGAGTTCCCTTAAGACTGTCAGCTGATTTCTCAAAAGAAACTTTGCAGGCTAGAAGGGATTGGCAAGAAATATTCAAAGTCATGAAAAGCAGAGACCTACTGCCAAATTGCTCTACCCAGCAAAGATATAATTTAGAATCGAAGGGCAGATAAAGTGCTTCTAAGTCAAGAAAAAAGTTAAGGAGTTCATCATCTCAAACCACTATTATATGAGATGTTAAATGGACTTATTTAAGAAAAAGAAGATCAAACCTATGAACAATAAAATAGCAATAAATACATATCTATCAACAATTGAATCTAAAAAACTAAGCAAACGAGAAGAACAGAAACAAAATCATGGATATGGAGAGAGCTTTGATGGTTGGCAGATTGTAGGGGTTTGTGGGGGACTGGGTGAAGAGCTGAGGGGATTAAGAAGTATAAGTAGGTAGTTACAGAGTAGCCATGGGGATGGAAAGCACAGCATAGGAAATGAGGTAGCCAAAGAACTTATAAATATGACCCATGGACAAGAATAATGGTGTGGGGATTCCCTGAGGGGATGGGGGGTGCTGGGTGAAGGGGAACAAAGGGGTAAAAATTGGGATAACTATATAGCATACTCAATAAAATATCATTAAAAAATAAAACCCTTTGAAAAAATAAAAGTTTATGAGAAAAGTTTTAATTAAGAGCTCCCCAGGTTGTACAGCAGAAGATCTTTCCCAATTCAGCTTCCAGTAGAAATAAAAACAACAACAAAAAAGCAAAATCAAAATTTAAAGATAGAAAACTCTTTCTCTCCTCACCTTATAGAAAAACCCCACAAACTCTTTCTCTCATTCCCTCTCATCCCCAAACCTGGGTGCAATCCAGATCACAAAAAGTGGAGTTCTGAGAAGGGAATGGATGATTTGAAGGCTAAACAGTCTTTTTATATTTTCTTAAATTTCCTATGTTCATGCATAGTTAACGATTTGGGCTCTTTTTCTCCAGTGAGAATTAAGATTGGTATTGATTTTTTTAAGTACCCCAAACAGACGGCAAATGGACCTTTAGAAAGTATAGAGCTTTAATTTCTTTTAAGGAGCATTGTTAGAAAGACATTGAGGGAACAGTCCTGGGCAGAGAGTGGACAGAAGGGGAGTGCTGCCTTTTCTGAAATTCTACTAGAGACCAGTCAGCCACCGACGAAACTGTGGTGACTCTGACAGGGTTGCAGGGCAAGAATCTCGTGCGAAGTACAGAAGCATGGTCAGGGGGCAAATGTCAAAGCAAAAAGTGTGAGATCTGCCAGGGCGTGTCTGTGAGGATTTAGTTCCTGGGATGAGCACAGAGGTGTCGGCAGGGCTCACAAAGAGAATAAGCTGTAGCTCTGAAAAATTCTGGGCCATAAAATGTCTTTTTAAAGATATAAATTTGGAATAAGAAATAATGAAAGAATAGGGTCACTACTATGAAGAAAAGGCAGAAAACTAAAATAATAATTTTGTCTATTTCATCATTTCCAACAGAGCAAAAATCTTAAAGTTGAGAAAGGGCAGGACAAACGATATAAATAATATGAACAACTAGTTAATTTCTGATGTGGGCTTAATTGTATCCTTCCAAGATCTGTAGAGTCAAGACCTAACTCTCAGTGTGATGATGTTTGGAGATGGGGCCTTTGGGAGATAATTAGGTTTAAATGAGGTCATGAGGTTGGGACCCTTATGAGGAGATTAGTCCCCCTATGAGAAGAGATACTGGAGAGATCTCTGTGGCTGTTTCTCTCTGTGCCATGTGAGGACACAGCAAGAAGGTGCTAGGAAGAGGGCTTTTCCCAGAATGTGACCTTACTGGGAACCTGATCTGGGACATTCAGCATCCAGAACTATGAGAAAATGAATGTCTTCTGTTTAAGCCCCCAGTATGTGGTGTTTCTTCATGGCAGCCAGAGATGACTGATTCATTTCTGAGATAGTTGAGGAGATAATAGAAGAAGATCTAGCCACTGTCAGTGCTTTAGGCTCAGATACGGAACTTCCCAAATACTACAGGAATGCGAAGACTTGGCCCTGGAAATGGTGGGGTTCTATAGACACTTATGGAGCATGAGAGGAGTCTTAAGATGGATAGATATCCAGATTTTCAAAGAGGTATAAAAGCTTTTGGAAGATTAGAACAAAAATATTGATGTTAATCAGGATAACTTGTGACAACCTAGAAAATAATTTAATTTTTTTTTAATGAGGAAAAGGAAGCTAACTGTACATATATCATACTAACTTAAATATCTTTGAGGGTAAGGTGATATAATCAATAAATCATGGGACGGTTGTAGATGTATTTTTATTTCACCAGAGCATTTCTTAAGAGCTCCAGCTTGTAAGAACACACACACACACACACACACACAGAAAGACATTGAGATTAGAATGTGGGCTGCCTGAGGGCAACATTAGGTAGATAGGGTAGGTTTGTAGTTGGGTGAGCAGACATATTCACAAAGTGCCAGTCAAAACGGAGGCCTCTAGGTCACCCTACGGCTTTGTCTTGACTCAATTCTCTGCAGATCATTGAACAAAGATTGTGGCTTAAATGAAGACATAGAAAATATGTTTGTCAACTTTGCAAATAAAGACAAATTTAGTATCTCAACGTTAACAGCAAGATTTTAAAAACCTCTGGAGACTGGAACACAAGGATGAAAACAAAAGGAAGATATGTAATGGAGCTAAATATAAAATTAAACATTTATATTTGAAAAAGGCACTTAAGCCAGAGTGGGAGGTGAAGGTCTGACTTGGCAGTAGTCCCTGTAAAGAATATCTGAGGTTCGTTGACCACACATTTAATGTGAGGCGACTACGTGGTTTCTCTACTGAAAAATTAACCCCACACAATAAATGACTAAATCCTAATGTGAGTATAAGCTGCATTAACAGAAGAGGAGTGTCCAGCTCTCAGGAAATGGTGGTCCACTGCTCTTCACTGGTAGACCACATCTTAAAAGGAGTATTAATGCTTCAAAGCGGGGCAGCCAAGGTGGCCAGTGGGTCTGGAAGCCATGTGACATAAGAAGCAAAGAAATCAGGGTCATCATCTCTATCTGGGAAACTGTAGAAGGGATGCCATGTGGGAAAAAATGTTATTCTGTTGTTGTATTGGGCAGAAATACAATAAAATGGATGAATATTTTAACTAATTAAAAATAAGATTCTTTTGATTTTCGAATTACTGGGGTCATTCAGCATGAATTTCCTTATGATGTGGTTAACTCCTTGTTTTAGAAAAGTACAAAACAGGGTTCATTTAATGAATCTGTTGTTAAACACTTTTCTAGGTTCTGAGGGTAGACAGAGATGGTGGAGATTAAGGGAGTGGAGATTGACAGAGAATAAATCAATACATGGCAATGGTGTTTTCCCCCTTAGTCCTGGTATTGGGGCTTGGGCTCAAAGCTGAGGACCTGAAGAGCTCTGTGTGCTTCTAAGTTCAAGGCGTTGCTAGACCTTGGAACAGTTCTTCTTCAGTGCTTACTGAGAGGCACCAACTAAGAATGAACCTGACCACTAAACCAACTCTCACCAGTCAGAATAAGAAGACTGGTTGGGGTGTCAGCCTTTTAGGGTGTGTATATTCAGAACCCCGCTATTTCTTTCCCTCCCCATCAGGAAGAGGGAGGAGATCCTTTTTTCCTCCTTGGAGCCAAGTGTGCAGGGCTCTGAGTGAAGCAATAGTGGGGGTGTCGCCAGGATGGTGGACTAACATCTGCGTCCCCGGTGGAATCTGTAGGCCTTCTTTGATGCTGCCAGGGAGTAGAGTGGGAGCAGAGCTTATGAGAGTATTATTGGAGCCTAGCAGTAAGGCTCCATCCCGGATCCCTCTTGAACGATGTTAAGGACTGGGTGTTTGATGTGTACCAGTGAAGATCAGAGGACATGTGTCTCATGGCACACCCTGGAGGTCCACTGGCAGGACCCAGGACAGCAGTGTGCCTGAGGAGATAGGGTTGTCCTTAAAACACCCTGGTTACTGGCGGCCCTCAAAGGGAAGGGATGCGAGAGGACTCCAGTTGGCAGTGTGGCTCTGCCTGCAGAGGTTTGAGGAGCCGCCAGAGCTGGACCAAGTCTTGGGGCTCTTGACTTGGGAAAAGGCAGAGGGGTCATGGCTGCTCCCTGGAAAGATAGGGGAGAGGGTGCCTCCCTCAGACAGCTTCACTCCTCATCTCAGCAGGTCCCTTCGTCAGAACTATGCTGAATCAGAATAAGACACAGAAAACATTTTTACCATGAATAGGTGTCCAGGCACGTCAAGAGATCCCCTTTGATGATGGTGGGGCAGGCCGTGCTGTGTGGGGGCAGAAGACATGTGGGTAATCTCCATACCTTCTTGCCAGTTTTGCTGTAGGTCTAAAACTACTCTTAAAAAATAAAGTCTGTTAAAAATGATAGCTCTGACAAAGAGCCTCCCTTGCTCTGAGTCACCTAGAATTGATATGATTTTAATTGCTAAAATAAAGAAGCTCTAGCTGTTTTTACTGGGAGCAAGACTAGCTCCTCTATTTTTTTAGAATTATAAAGATTTTGCTAAACCAAGATAATAAAGTTTGCTTCTGGCCAGCTATCTTGTGGACTGTCTTTAGACAGGATATTGACTTCCAGTGAATTGTACATGACTTGCAAGAGAAGAAAGAAGTGAATGTCGAAGATACAGGAGAGTCCAAGAAATGTTTACACATGTGCCTATAAGAGCTGGTACTAAATGTCTAACACATGGCTGCTCATATGAACGAATGACCAAAAAAAGTAGTCAACTAAAAGCGAGGTAGCTCTTGAATCCTAAACTAGCAGCACATAGTGGAACTAAGAAGTGAACTAAAACATCACACTTTGGTGAGGAGAGGGGAGAGGAAAAAATACCGTTGTATCCTAGAAGTCAAACAAAATGAGAGAGAAAGAGAGAGAGAGAAAGAGAGAGAGGGAGAGATTTCTTTTTCTTTATCTTTCTTTGTGCAGCTTTTCTCCTGGATGTGGTGCATGAGATTCAGTTTCCCTGAGAGCACAGCACCTGAAAGCAGAGGATTTCACTCCATTCTTTCCCATAAATCCTAAGGTCTGACCTGTGATGGGAGGAGGGAGAGAGTGGCTTTGAATTAACTTTGAGGTGGGTATTGAAAATAAAGGTGAAGTTTTAAATACCGAAGTGAGACTGCTCTCAGCCACAAGTGGCTGTAAAACCGTGGAGTTTGGTCCAGGTGACCTGAGGACCTGTTTCCTCTTGAGAAAGGAAGCTGGCATCGTACTTTGAGGGGTGGTATTTTCTATTTATGTCCCATAAGTAGAGATCTCCCTGAAATGGGTTCCGTAAAAAATAAATAGAGGTAGAAGTAAAGGAAATGAAATAAAATGGTTGAAGAGTATGATGGAGAAGGCAGTGAGATGGTGGGAGGGAGATGCTTTCTAGGTGAGGGAACGGGCGAGATCGCCCTGAGGAAGTTGGCTTTGAGCTAAAATCTTCATGAAAGGAAGGCCGACAGGAGTGGTGAGCTGTGAAGGCAGATCTTAGTGGATGCTGAGGCCCTGAGGAGGGAACAGGCTTGGCCAAGGCAAGGAACATAAAAAAGGCCGGTGGTACCAGGCACACTAAAATAAGTCAGTCAGAAGAAGACAAATATCATATGATTCTACTTGTGGAATCTAAAGAACAAAATTAATGAAGCAACGAAACTGAAACAGACTCGTAGACACAGAGAGTGGGCTGGTGGTCGCCAGACGGGTAGAGGTTGGGAGGCTGGATGACAAAGGTGAAGGGATTAAGGAGTACAGTTTGGCAGTTACAGAATAGTCACAGGGATGTAAAGTACGTCATAGGGAATATAGTCAGTGATATGGCAGTAACTAAGTATGGTGCCAGGTGGGTGCTGGAAATGTCAGGGGGAGCGCTGTGTAAAGTGTATGATTGTCTAACCACAAAGCTGCACATCTGAAACCAATGCAAAATAAAATTGAAAGTAAACTGTAATTGAAAACGAGGATTGTTATCAGTGATTTTTCAAAATGGTGAACTCTGAGTACTGTTTTAAATAAAACACAGTACAATCTTAAACACACACACACACACCCACACACACACACACACTCTCACACACACAAGGCCAATGTGACTAGAAGAGGGGAAGACGTGGCATGAGATGAGGTCAGGGATTGGTTCCTGGGAGGCTCTGTGGGCCGCAGGACAGAGTTGGATTTTATTTTCCGTATGAAGACCTGTCGTCGGAGGGTTCAGTCAGGAGAGGGACATGTTCTGATGTATATGTTAGATGACTTTGAGTGATGTGTGGAGAAGGGAGAGAATCAGGGCTGCAGTGAAAACACAGAGGCCAATTCAACAGCTACTAGCTCTATTTTCTCAATTAAAATAGGAAAAAAGTATTAAATCTCAATTGTTGTTGTCATCATTAATGAAGAGTGAAGAAAATGCTCCAGGCTCTGGCTGGTGTGGCTTAGCTGGTTGGAGAGACATTCTGTATCTGAAATGTTGCTGAATCAGTTCCCGGTCCAGGCACATAATTAGGTTGTGGGTTCAATTCCTCGTCCAAGTGCGGGCGTGTGTGGCCCGCCACCCTGCCCCGTCCCCATGTGTACAGTCCCCAGTCCGGGCACATATGGGAGGCAACCGCTGGATTCTTCTCTCTCCCATTGAAGGTTCTCCCTCTCCCTTCCTCTGTCTTTTCCTTTCTTTCTAAAAGCAGTGAAAAAAAAAAGTGTCCTCAGGTAAGGATTAAAAAAAGAAAAGAGAAGAAAAGAAAAGAAAAGAAGTACCCCGGAAACCCGTGGAAACCCCTGCTGGCTAATACTGAGCAGGTCATTTTCTCTCTCCCTCAGTTTGTAGCTGTTGTAAAATACTTGCTATTCAAATATCAACAGTGGCCATTTAGGAGTATTTACTATGTGCCACACCTCGTGCTAGGCATGTTAATTAATCTTACTTTATTTAATCCTCATGAGAATGTGCACCAGAAATGCTATAATAAGAAAAGGTGGTAGCTGTTAACTGAATTGACAAGCTATCAATTTAGTCAAGCAAATGATTAGGCATACAGTGATTTAGAACCAATTCCATATTTGACTAAATTCCATCTTTCTGAAAATGACTTTATTTACAGGCCTAGCCTTGGAGAAAAGACTTTCATATCAAAAGAAACACTTGAAATATTCTTCTCTAGATGCAGAGATATTTTGAAGTCACAGGCATTGTCAGGAATATATCTCTGAAAAATTACCAAATTCTTTTCTGAAATGCCCTTCAGATGTTATGGTTTTTAATATTCTGAAATTTTATAATATATAGAAAAGCCACATTGGAACCCACTATTTATGGAGGGCCTCACTTTAATGAGCAAACAGGATTCCATGGAGCTGTGTAAATATTAAATGAGGGATGACCATGGATTTAAAGTTGGAAATTTTCATCAGCCAAGGAGATTTTTTTGGGTCTGTCGCCTTGAATTCAATTTTACAGTTTTTATTTGATGAAATGATCAAAGCCTTTTTCTTCTGAGCTAACATAACATCCCTTTGAAATGTAAAGTTAATAGTTTAAACTTAAAGGAGAAATAATCATGGTTTTAGGTTTCAGACTATCACCAGCTATGAATGCTTGGAAAGAGAAATTCAAATTCCCCTTTCCAGTTTTCAGGTTTGGAAATGAACCTCCCTCTTTTCCGTACAGGTGGAAAATATTCTCAGCGTTTGTCCATTTGCACAGATACCATGTGGTCCCACCAAACAGCATGAGGGTTGTTGGCACTCACTGCTAATGAAGACTTAAAAATATGCTTTGCTATAATAAGAACTGTAAATAATGGATGACTAAATGAAGTTCACAGACATTTTAATTTCATTCTAAATAAAGAAAAAACTTCCATGATAAAAGTAGAGAAAACCTGAGGAAAATAGCTTGGAAAGGCAAAGTGCTACTAAAAACATAAAGGAAGAAGTGTTCCTTCTGAGTATTAGAGGAAAAATGCTCCCTTTAATTGGAAGTGTTTGCTACTCACAAATGGCAGCACGCTCAGGAAGGGACGTGGGTGCCTCTAGAAGTCAGTTAATATTTTCATATTTAAAACATTATATTGTTACCATGATTTGAGGGTTACCTGTGGCAGGCTTTTTGCAAGTCACTTAAAAACGTGTTATCATGATTAGGTATTATTTCCATTTTATAAATGGGGAAATTGAGGTTTAGAGCAATTAATTGGGAGAGTTAGGTTTTGAACTCAGATCACTGTACTATGCCGCCTCTTAGGTTTTGTAAAATCTGTAAAATTTAGGTGGTTGCTGAAATAAAATCGATAGAAAGGTATACTATTCTTGCATTAAAATCAATGGAATTTTATTGACTACTAAAAGAAGTTCTCAGTCATTGATGTCTTTTTTTCCTGGTTCACATGTTTCTTCCTAGAAGAAATGAGCATGGAAACTGTGGGCTTGATCTGTTCTTACTTGGCTTTGCCAATGGCCAAACCCTTGGCCCTTCCTTTGTCAGTGTCCCCCAAATACCTGCTTTCTCTCCCCTTGCTGAGGGCGAGGGGAGCAGTCTGTGGTGCTTTGGCCTGGAGAGTCATTCCGGTCATTTACATTCTTTTCTTTTTTGGGGGGTGGGTGGGGTTTGTAGTAGAAATTGACATTTATAGTAGAAACTCTATTATATACTTTAACTACTTCTCCATTTTTTAATGATTAAAGCACTAATTTTCCAAACATCTAGCAAATCCTTACAAGTTCAGTGGAACTATACTTGGAGAGCTACGCTTTAAAATTCTGATATTTACCATGCAGTGACCAAGGCAGCCATAACAAAATTCATGCTAAAGAAAAGAAACACCATCAATGCAGAGAAAGGTAATAAGTGCTATGATTCTAAGAAGATCCAAATACGGTTTTAAATATGAATTACTATCCTGTTTGGGCTGTGAGCCAGCTAGTTCCTAAACAGGGAAGGTAGAACTGATGCAATTTATATATTGTTGCCAATTATTAATTGCCTAAAACATAGTACTTAGGCTTGGATGACATGTTGTTGCATCAGAATTTGACTCAATTATGCAGTTGGAATAGAAGGAAACAAAAAATTTTTAAAAATCCTTCAAAAGTCAGAGAGATAAAAATTGTCCATATCTTTTAATTGTGTTTTTTTGTATTTTTTCTAATCTGAATCTAATTTTATAATGTATTTACCGACTTAAAAATTGGTTGAATTTAGCTCAACAAACTTAATAATTAGAAATTATTAACTGTGTGGCTAAATTAATCTATTTTCTAAAAATGGTGGGTTTTTTTTTTTGAACAGCTGAGTTCCCTGTGTTAAAATATGACAGGCAGCAGATTTTCTGTTGACATTATAGATGGATGCTGCCTCTGTTTAAATAAAGTTTACGTAGGGATATTTACTTTAGGTATAATTTCACAGGATTAGAAGATCTACCACTTTGATTCATTGATTGAACTGTCCAAACAACTGGATTGATTCACTTTTTCCTTTTCTGCTACCCACCCACAGCTGTGTATATAGCTAGTGACTAAATTGATCAGTAATATATAATTTACTTGCTAGAAGTTCGTATCACTGGGCTGCTACCTTTATTAGCAGAAAAATAGAATTACTAAGGAAAGAAAGTAATTGAATAGTTTAGGCTTATGTTTCTTAGAAGTTTAAATGTTTAAAAAGTCTTTCACTGCAGTAATTCTTTGGCTTGGGATCCTTGAAGAAGGTGTGGGGTCCCCAGGCAGACTCCAGTCTCTCCGTTTCTCTTGATCTCTGTCTCTCTTCGTGAAATAATAACTGCTATATTTGCAATACTTGTGAATGTAAATGGCTTTCTCCTGTAGCAGCTTTTTGAAAAATGTGAAGATATTATTCCTCGTAAGCATTTAGAACAGAAGTTGAAAGACCAGAAAGTGTTGGCAGTCGTACATCACACAATTGCTTATCTCTTTTTCAATAATGTACTGTTCGGCACCGGGCGCATTCCCTTAGGAAGCTCTGTGGAAATGCCCTTTCTTCCACTTCGAAAGGGAGCTTTAATTTCCTTCCTGTATCTACTCTGAATGGTAATTGGACTTTGCAATTCTTGTTTCCTGATTTATGATGATGATTAGGGCAACAGAGGAATAATACAAATTTGGCCACTCTAACATAAAGTAAAATGAACCGTCTTTGGACAATTACAAAGCAATAACAATGGCTCTCCTCTTCGTCCGCACCCCCTCGCCTGCCTGTAAGAGAACCAAGGGGGCAACACATTTGTATTAACAGAGAAATGAATTGACATTTTTGAGACTGGCCAAGGAAATGTTACCATTCAGAGTTCCTGCAAGAAAAATATTAACTCTCAGTATCCAAAAATATTACTGCTGCTTTATCACTAGGGTCCCACTTAAAAGTGTTTTGCCAGTCTCTGTCCCTTCCTTGGATGCCAGACTGCCCTAAACAGGGTGACATAGTCAGAGAGAGGACTCATCAGGGAGGTGATGCTCAGTGAGGGGCTCACGCCTGCTATCTGAGGGGAGATACTGGCTACATCTCAGTGCTGATTCAAGGTGAGAGAGACGGCAGCCGTGAATGTAGGAGTCAGGGGATCCTTAACCCTTTACACTGATGGCCGTGCCCAGGTATACTTCCCACCACGAGTGTGTAGGACAAAGAGAGAATCTTCAAAATTCTTTTCTGTGACTTGTGATTTGTAATTTGTGATTATGGAATACTAACTGAGCCTTCTGAAAATAGAAACAGTCCTTAAAATATTCTTTTTTATGGTCTGCCTGATGTTCCAATAATGGGTGCAATTGATTTTTACCACCCTCTGTATGTTTATAATCTTTGCTTCAGAGTTTAGTCAAAACCCTTTCTTCATGTTGCACTTAATTAGGTCAGGATCTATTCTGTAGGAACAGATTTTACTAGCTTTTGCTTCTGGTTCCTTTAATGAAAATTCCCCAAGTGCACTTCAGTGTAGGAATGGTCAAAAGAGAAAGGAGATAATAATGTTTGCAGAGAGCTTACAGTGGCGTAGGCCTTTGTGTTCACTGTGTTGTTGATAAAGGATCTTCTTTAATACTCACAAATGCAGGTGTTCAGAAACCCAAGTTCAGACAGATTGAGCAACTTGCTTCACGTGACACAATTAGTATGTGATAGAGGCAGGATCCAAGTCGTAAGGTTTTTGCCTTCAGAGCTACATCAGGCTTCAGGCTGGACACACTGTACAGTGAAACATTAGAGAATGTGCCAGTGGAATGGTCCTTGGTCAAGCTGCCCAGAGCTGACTTTACATACCCTTCTAAATGGGAGTGTTGTGATGAATCGATGTGTATAATTAGCAAAAGAAAAATGTTGGAAAGTTATTTATGCTTTTATAACTAAAAAGGCACTGGTCTCCTGCCAAACTGACATACATTTTGTGGATCTGAGACTCTAAGATGCTCCTTTATATTCTGCTTATGGTAAATAGGGCCATTTAATGCCCAGCACCTGCCCATAGCACGTGGCGGACTTGTCAGAATTCTCCCATTACTTCCTCAGGGGGTCTTGATTAATGTACAATGGTGGAAATGTTTTAGTTTTTTAAAGAAAATATTATGATGTGACAACTAGATATCTTTAAATATGCCAGTTTTCTGTGGTTTAAAGCTAATCAGCTTCTGGGGATCGCTTTCTAAATAAGGGAGCATTTATTTAATTGTACAGCTTGATTATCCTATGCATTTGTGGCAACGACAGTGTCTATGCTGTAAAAAGGGACTGTAAATGCTTTACTATTCCTGTTTAAGTCAGTGTCATCTTTATTTTGATCACCTTTAACGATGATATCTCCTCCTCCCCACCACTACAGCCCTGTAGCAATTAGGGATGATATTTGTCTGAAACTAACACAAACACTGGCGTACATTGGCTTAACCAAATAGGAGTTAGCTTTTTTCACACAACAAAATGGCAGAGAGTCTGGAATTGGTGCGGCGGCTCTAGGATGCCATCAAAATTCCATGGCCTCTATTTGTCAGTTCTGTTATCCTCAGGATGTGGCTTTTATTCCTCTTGGTGCCTCACATCACAAGACGGCTGCTTCACTTGCAGCCTCACAGCCTCGTTCACGGTAGAAGACAGGAAACCAGGTGTTAGGCAGGAAGGAGCTGTGCTGCTATCTGGAAAGCAAAGCTTGTCAGAAATCCCCGGCAGCATTCTACTTCTGTCTATTTGGTGACAATAGTCATGCAGTCAACCCTCGCTGCAAGGCAGGCTGGAAACACTAGTATTTTAGCAGGACTCATCGCTACTGTAAAAAACCTTAGGTTTCTGTTTTAGTAAGGCAGAACTGGTGAAACAGATATTGGATAAGTAGTTAGCAGTGTCCACTCCAACACAACCCCAACCCTGAGCTGCTTACTAATAGTTGGCTTTAAGACTAGAATGAAAAGTGCAAAATAATAAAAGATGAGAAGGGGGCCTCTTTATTGCTATGCACTGTTTTACTTTTCTGTTTCACAGTAGGACATCCTTGCTCCCTCTGACTTTGTTGGTCGCTTCTCTCTCTTTTCTCTGTCTCTCTCTTCTTCTCTCTCCCTCTCTCTTTCCACTCCCCCTCCTCCCTCCCTTCCTTCTACTTTTTATTACTTATTTGCCAGGTAATATCATCTTCTCAGGGTAACCTTCCCTAACACTTCAGACAAGATTAGGCAGTTCCTTTCCATATGTGCCCCCAGCACCTGAACCTTGTTTTTCTTCTTCTTTTTGGATCATTTATCACGATATTCACTCGAAGGGGGAGGAGGCAGTTTTGTTATTTGTCTGATGTCTTGTTCTCTTCTCCACTAGACTGTAAACTCCATGAGGACAGAGGCCATGTTTATTTGCACCAAGGTGTGCCCCCCGTCCAGAGTCTAGCACAATGCCTAGGACAGAGTAGATCCTCATTAGATATTTGTTGAGTGAATTAGTAATGAATGAATATATTTTGAGGCTGTTCTCTCACCTGCTGTTCTTCCTTTTATTTTTTTAAAGAGATTTCATTTATTTATTTTTAGAGAGGGGGAGGGAGCGAGGGAGGGAGAGAGGGAGAGAAACATCAGTGTGTGGTTGCCTCTTGTGCACCCCCTACTGGGGACCTGGCCTGCAACCCAGGCATGTGCCCTGCCTGGGGAATCGAGTCAGCAGCCCTTTGATTTGCAGGTCAGGATTGTGATTGGCGCACAATCCACTGAGCTACACCAGCCAGGGCTCTTCCTTTTATTTTTTATGCATCTCTTTTCATCCTCCTGCTCTATTTTAACTTTTAACATTCTTTAACTACTCACGTTCATGTTCATCCACTCATTCATATGTTTCTTTCTCTGAGGCTGCCTCTCTCTCTGGATTATTCTTCCTCTTCCTCAGATGGGTATTAACTTTGCTCACAACTCTACATTACCGCCCTGGTTCTCTTACTCGGGTTTTAGTGTCCTGCGGCCAGTTGCTTACTAGTTTTTAACTGGAATTGAATGCCTTTCCATTAGTCCCCAGCCAACAGTTTTCAAATAACGTTCATCAGGTCTCATTTCAGTTTTTTTAGTCTCTGAAAGTGATGACGTCTTCTCATTACTTAAGCTTGAAATCTTGGTGTCATTTATGGAATCACTTACTTATATCATGAAGTTGCTGTTTTCTTTACCTTTGGAAATAGCTCCAGCTGTTCTCCATTTTTGTTGCTGCCACCCCGGCACACAATGTGTAGGTTTGTGGGAGCTGGCGCATGTGCGATGGCAAGACCAAAGGTAACAGTAGTCGGCTGACCAAACGCTCCCCATCAGCCATGGGGCAGAGCAGAGGCCTTTGCCAGTCCCCGTGGCAGCTCATTTAAATACCACGTTCTGGTGCTCATGACTCGTGGCGCAATCGATTTGATAACCTGGGATGCTCTGCAGTAAATTTGAGAGGATTAGCTACTTAAGACAGTATTACATTTCCTGATGGTAGGTAGCAGGTATGCACGACTTTTGTGGTATTAATGAGAAGATCACAACATGGCATTACAAAAACTGTGTAAGTATAGTTATAGTAACAAAGGGTTTTGTAAAGAAAGATCAAATATTCCCACTCAATCAAATTCATAATGCAGAAATTAGTGGAAATTTATTGAAATTAATAAATGTGAACTTTAGAAAAGCGTGCACAGTTGCAAAGATTATCTCGTTAATCAAGATGTGCATTTTTATTTTACAGAGGAGGAGGGAATCAAAGGAATAGATTGGGTAAATAAATGAATACGGCAGTGTCTCCATTATGCCACATGATTGGCTGAAAAGTGGAAATTTTTGATAAACTTTCTATTTAGAGTTTGCAGTCCAAAACTAATTATTTGTAGGAAAAAAACCCTAGTGTTTAGAAATACTATGAACAAAAAAAAACTACATTTTAACATAAAAGTTTTAAAACAGTTTTATGAAAGGATAATTTCTGCATGGTTTTAGATTGATTACCCATAGAGTATTCCAGAAACTCAATCAACTCTTTTCACATTACCTCTTTGTGTTTCCTATAGAGAATGTAAGTTTCTTTGGGATCTTTTTTTTTCTTTTTTCTTCTTTTTTCCTGTTTGGATTGAGAAGGAGCAATGGTTTATGATATAGTTCCTTTTTTAGTTCACTGAAGGTGTCAGATTGAAATTCATCTCTGTCATCAAGTTGTTCTTTAGGATATGTTCTTTTGATAGATAGATATTTAGATATACAGGGCACAGAGGCGAAGAAGCACAGCTGGTATCAATAACAGGCTTATATCACCCTCAATTTCCCTGACTTTATACCTTTTCCCTTGTTTTGTCATTCGAGAATCCATTTGTTTATGGGGATTGCATACAGAGAAATGTGTCACATATGGGATCCATGAAGAGTGTCTTTTCTTTCAAATTTATTTCTGCTAATTCTGGTTCTTTGCATGTCTCTAGCTCAGGGGTGTGTGAATTAAGGCCATGTTTAGATTTTTGCCGCGGTTTTACTCCCGTTGGAGGAGTAGAGCTACAAAAGAAGACAGGGACCAAGGTCCTGTTTCCCTGGTGGATGTATTTAATTTACTACCTTTAGAGGTATTTCTCCTCTGGACATTTTCATGTTTTTTCCCCCAGTGGACTAGAGTGAGCATCATTTGGGCTTTCACCCATCATAATAATAGAAAGCTACTGTCACAAGGAGCAGCGTGGGGCTTGAGAACTGGGACAGTGCTAAGTCAAACATTTAAGCTTGTTTGTATGACAAAAACAGTGAGTAAAAGCCATGCAAGAGATACAAAAAATATGTGCCTTATCTTTTTTTGGGGGGTGGGTTTATCTTCATGGATGTCTCAAAACAAGTGTTTATCATTCAGGCAGTCAGTTCTACTAGAATCATTCAAATCAGTTGTCGTTATTCAGCAGTGAAACTGTTTGAGTAAATTCTTCCCTTCATAACAGATTGGGTTGGTATACTTTCATATTATATTTGATTAACTTTCTATACCTTGATACATGTAACTATAGTGAAATAGGAAAATTAGCTCTATCAAAAAATGCAGTAATAACAAATCCTGAAGCTAGTAAGATACTCTGTTTATAAGGAACTTTCTCCACTATTTTTTAAACTTTATTTTAATTTTTGAGAGGGGAGAAGAGGGGAAGGGGAAAGAGAGGGAGAGAAACATTGATCGATTGACTCTCATGCGTGCACCCACTGGGGACTGGACCTGCAACCCAGGCATGTGCCCTGACCATTCAAAATCAAACCAGCGACCTTTTGGTTTGCGGGCGATGCCCAACCAACTAAGCCACACCAGCCAGGGCTCTTTCTGTACCATTTTTATGGAGGTGGAAAGTCCAAGGGGAAGAGTGGATAGCAGTTAACATTATGTTTTCAATGTAATATGGTATTGACCAGAATTATAAGCAAAGTTCAAATTATGTCTGTTTTTGTATGGCCTGCGTCTTATAGTTTGAGGTGAACAGATAAGTAAAGAAAATGACTTTGAAATAGGAACCATTTTTAGGTTGCCCACCTACCACCCACTTCCTTTCTTTCTTCTTCCCACTCCAAACATCCCAGCTCTAGCCAAACAACCTCTGGCCACAGGAATTGGTCTCGGGATGATCGTGTGACTGATGGGAGGAGACAGGTATTGGAGGGGCAGAAAGACTACTCCTCTTAAGCCTTCGGTATTAAGCACTTTCTTGTTACTGGTCAATGGACTTTTAATCATAAGAAGACCAGGGTGAAATTGATACCTGAAGCGGTAGAAAGTAAGTTCCTAGATGATATAGAAGATAGGTGGGGAAACTAATTTAATTGCCTATAATTTCTGTACTATTTATTTAAGAAGACTTTAATCCAAATTTTGAATGTGATGCTTTTGAAATCAATGATAATAGCATTATCAGTTACTGAAGTTATACTATATGCTCGGTATTCTACTAGGTAATTTGTATGCCTTAGTTTGCTTATTCTGCCAAACCACGTTATGAATTAAAAATTATCATCTTCATTTATAGATGGGGAAACTGAGGCACCAGGAGTTTAAGTTACATGCATAAAACACACAGTTAGCAAGTGGCAGAATCAGAATTCAGCCCCAAAGACCATGCTTCTGATCTACTAAACCATCCATATAGTGAGTCCGTGTTCTGTTCTGAAAATCATTCAGGTATTTATCCTGAGTATCCTGAAACAGCCCTTTGAAGACAGTTTCGCAGACGCCGCTTTTGAGACATTAGAGGAGTTAAAGTCTTAGTCATGGTTGTATAATAAAAGGACTGAAAAAAGCAGTGGCGGTGTGGTAGAAAGTAATCTGGCTCTGTGAACAAAATTCACTCCACTGTCTTTGAGGTCAGTAGGTTCTTTTTGCTGTTCTGGCTTCCCAGTGTCCCTCGGCATCCTGCCTTTCCATCTTTGACCTTGTCATCATCAATTACCATGTTTCAGGAACCCAGATGTTGCCTTGTTTGCTTAGCTTCACTCCAATCAATGAGGACTGATCCTTTACATTTCTGCGGTGGCCTATCACTCACCGAGACTCTTTTCCTCTGTGATGTCATTTGGGCCTTTCAACCACCCTATGAAATGGGCTGTTGTACTCATTTTTCTTGTCTTAGGTGCTTCGATGTCACTTTGCTTTAAGTAAATTTTCACTTGCAAGTATGTTGCCTTAGAAGTGTTTTTTCTGTTCCATCTTATAAGCGTTCCTGAACTTTGCAGTTAGGCTATAAGCTCCCTAAATGGAAGAATTGAGTATGATTTCGTATGCCTGACTTTCCTTCAACCATGCCTCCTGTTGGTATACAGTGGTTTCTCAGGAAAAAAAAAGATAACTCGTTAAATTAATATCTGGTACTGACTTTTTAGAATTGATTGTTAAATATTCAGGAATTTTGTTAGCTAGCAGTGAAACTCTTGGTAGTTTGAAATCTATGCTGGGTTTACTTATACCATCAAAACTGGCAAAGGTGACACATCGGGCCCCCCTCCATGCACTCCCACCCGCGGAGAGCCAGTTTACCAGGACAGGCCTGTTTGCAACCTTTCCTTTGGTCCACATGCAACTGCCCTTACTACTCCTTTGCGGATTAGCTAACGGCCATGGCCCAAGTGTCTGTGTCAGCGGAAAAGGTGGAAGCGAGGTCACCGTGTCAGTCTGTGTGTGTGTCTGCTGTCCTGACACTCTGAGCAGAGGCTGAGTTTATGCTCACTGTAGAAAACCAAACTCAAGAACACTGTCAGGGAAAACTTGATTGGGAAGTCCAGAATAGACATCACCTTCTTCTCTGATCCATCCTGTGACTCCCTCCAGCCGTCTTCAACTGAATCAGCAAACTGGTCAAGCTATGCTTATCCCAATCTCTGAGGCAGGAACAGCACACGTAGGGTTGCAGGTAAAAGGATTCCTGATTCAAAGTGGTGTAAACCACAGGACTCTGTGTTGTTTACTTCACAAAAAGTCTGAAATAAGAGGGCCCCGGTTAGTTTACTGTCTTATCTGTGGCTTCAATGACTCTCTTTTGTTTTATTCTCTGTCAGCCTCAGTGTGTGGGGATGGCTCCCCTCTGGCTGCAAGAAGGCGTTAGGTCTGAACAATAGGAAACTAATGGAACATCCCACCCCCCAAGAACGTCTTGTTTTTCTCTTTCCTGAAGTAATAACATTCCTTTACCTTAAATAAAGGATTTAAGGAATAAGAGGGAAATGGCACATCTTGTGGAATATTAAACTTAACTTTACAGTAAAAAATAATTTTGAGGTATTCATTTCTAATTACCAGGTAACTCCAGCAATTTTACGTGATGAGAAGTTAATTAAGGAAGCCATCAACCCCAGACCATCACAGTAGTTGTAGTAAGAACTAAAGGGAAAACATTGCAAGAAGAATACGCAAAAGCTTTCATTATTACATCCGAGGCAGTAAAATGCTATTTAAGTGGAATTGAAGACCCAAATGGCTGCAATTATGGAATATTGCAAGATTTTTCACATTAAGAAAAAATAACAATATTTTTACTTCTATGGGAAGCAAGAGACAGACTATCTGAAATTGTAGGAATTTATGAGTTCCCCCATCCTAGGGGCTTGTTCTTTGTTTCCTATTGCTAACACAGTACCTGGCATACCGACGCCAGTGTTGAATTAGAAGAAAAGACAGGGAAGGATGAGGACATAGTACTGTGATGCCTCGTGCAGATTGGGCATGGCGGGAGGAAGCCAGGGGTCAGCTATTGGAAGTGAGGGAGAGAGGCTTCAGATGCATTTGGGGGCTTGCTAATATTTGGACCTGC
Source organism: Mormoops blainvillei (assembly GCA_004026545.1). Classification (NCBI taxonomy): domain Eukaryota; kingdom Metazoa; phylum Chordata; class Mammalia; order Chiroptera; family Mormoopidae; genus Mormoops; species Mormoops blainvillei. The sequence continues at coordinate 39,513 of PVJD01011607.1, forward strand.
ATTTCCCTTTTTTGCTGCCAGGAGAACAGAATTGGCCCCAGAATCTGGTGAAATGATTGTGAAGGGGCGGGGAATGCAGGACTGGACAACCGCACCCACCTTTCCTGTAGGGCCAGCGTTCAGGCTCAGTCTCTTTGACACCAAATATTACCTCTCCTTCCACACTTTCGGTTGAAATTAAGTAATGAAACAGTGCAAGTTGATTCACTGATTTTAGACATTTGTATTTACTAGCTTGGTTAGGTGTTTTATAACCCTTTTGGGGACAGGTGGGCAGTCAATACAAATGGAAGGCCATACTATTTAGGCAAATTGTATCATCAGCTTAAAATGCATTGGAAAGGTATTTCATGCCAAGGTAGTACAGAAAATACCGTTGCACAGAATTTAGGATATGAAGAAAGTCTTGTAATCTTTTAAGATTTTTTTTTTTATATATAAACAGTGATGTATGAGTACATATGGCGCAAAACTTTTTTTGGAAATCTGTCTTCAGTACATCAGAAATGAAAATCTCCTTTAGGCATTGAGTATCAAAATTCATTTTCATATTTTAAAACTGCCACCCTTCTTTAGAACAAAGTAGATTTTGTCTTTTTCTAAAGGAGAAATTCTTATAGGCTCCAGACACAGAGAGAATATAAATGCAAGTAGTTTAATAAATATGTTATTACAGCATTGCAACTCTATTCATCCTAAGTGAAATGTACAAATCTAGTAAAAATTGGAAGCACCGTAAAGGATAGCAGTTTTCTTATTAAATGCATATGTTAAGTTAGTACTGTGACTTTAAAAAAAAATTATGAATAATGTATTTACTGAGTCCTTTCCTTTCTGCAATGGCATCACTACTTTCACAGAGAACATGCGAGAGGCCAAGTCGGCAGAATTTTATAAACCTTGTTGCGGGTTTAAGATTGTGTTGTTCTGTATTCCATGAATTTGTTACTGAGTTTCATAGAATCTGACACTCATAGGAAATGTCTCTTAAATATTACCTCTGACTGAATAAAACATTGACTCTTTTTTTCTAAAGGCAATTATGTGAGAAAGTGAAATAATATCTAGGATAAGAAGAAAAACTCAAGGACAGTAATAAATAATAACGAATTAGATGGTTATCTCTGAGTTCAGGATTCTTGCTTCATCACTTCCATACTGTCTTCTTTCTTCTCCTGTCTTCCCCTTGCTTCTTCTCTTTATCTTCCTTCTTTTCCTTCTTCTCTTCCTTTAATGAAGTCCTGTATAACGAGTGGCTTTAAATATTATAGCGACTGAAACAGTAGCTTTTGAATAATGAGTGGACACATAAATCTATTTGTTCCTCCCCAAACCTGCCACACCATGTCAGATATATGAGTGATAAGGGTTTGTTGACTAGCGTTTTCAAATTAGACTTTTTTTCTGAAATGGGTTCAGTTTTATAACTTTCAGGCTTGTACGCTAAACAAGAAGCTGTGAAAATGTTGAGTATAAGTTTTGATGGACCCACTGTAATAGATAAAGAGGAGTCATTTAAAATTAACATGATGGTATGCAAGTCAATGCTGGGAAAGGGATTGGAATTAATTTGTTCACCCAAGTAGATGATTTACCTGTCACAGTTTCATATATAATTTTTTAATGTATGGTTTATATATATATATTATTTACTTCCTAATATCTAACCATTTTTATCACTTTCATGAGTTTTAGACTACTTGCTTATCACCTATACAGTTATTACTCAGGATTTAATTTAAATTGGTTCACTTTGCAATCTAAATTTATTTATTTATTTATATGTATTTATTTATTATTAATTTTCAGGAAGACAGAGAGTAGGGGGGGTGAGAGATCGATTTGTTGTTCCACTTCGCTATGCATTCATTCATTGGTTGATTTTTGGATGTACCCTGCGCCCCGACTGGGGATTGAATCTGCAACCTTGCATATCAGGAGGGGACCCTAACCAACTGAGCTGCCTGGCCAGGGCCCCACAATCTAAATGTATTTAAACAGAAAATTTTATATTAGTACTGTGAATAGAAAACCAATATCCTCTGCTGAAAACAGAAGGCAACTATAAAAATAAATAAAATATGACGAAAACGACGTCATTAAATTTTGGCCAGCTTCTTCTGTTGCCTGGAGAGAGACAGAGCCGGAGATGAATATTCTTAAAAGGAGAGCGTGTCAGATGTCAGAGAGGCGCTAAACACAGATACCGAACTGAGCTTTTGTCTCTGGCCATGTTTTAAGAGCTGAAAAGGAACCTAAAAAAGAACAACTTCTCTCTACGCTGAGTGAAATACTAACTTCAAAAAGGAAAAAGAAACAGGATTTCTCATAATTCCAAATTAGTGGACCTTTAATTTGTGAAATTTTAGTGCTCCATAATTTTTGTGAGAAAGTAAAAACATTCTCTTCGTTTTTAATTTTATTTAAAACATTTGATTTAGCACATATAAAATTAAGAATATAATTAGAGTGAAGCTTTCATTTTCCTTTCATGATTTCATTTCCTGCCCAATGGGTTGTATAAGTAATAACCCAATGGGTTAGGTTTTCTGTGTATGTACCATATGCTAAGCCAGGTTATACTTTCTGTGCCATTAATGCTTCATAAGGAATGTCATCCTAGGAATTGCCCATGAAGTTACGAAATATGTAAGTCAAATTTTATTAATGCTTCAGTGTCCTATGGAACTAAATCACAGGGATTAAATTGAAATGATTGATATTCCAAATTAACATAGTCATAGATAATGAGTTAGAGAAATGTTAGTGTTAGTTTTATAAGTTTTGAAATACTTTATTCTTCAGCGATAGCTTTGGCCTGGTTACCTCAATATTGAAAATGATCATTTTAGGTCTCATCTAAAACACAATCAGATTTACTCCCTTGATTGAAATAACTGATTTAACAGGTAAAGTAATAATCTGTCAATTTAGTCAACCTACCTAGTGGTCTGTCACTTTAATCAAAATCAAATGATTTTGTGCAGAGATGGGAAACTTGTTAAGTTCTGCATCATTGGTTTCCTCTCTCACTTTGGGAAAATCTATGTGACTCCAACTCAGCCTGGCAAATTTAAATGTGAAAAAAGACAAATGAAAGGTACGATTTAGAAATTTCAGATGTAGTGGTGACATGTGTTATGTAATGCTTTCTAATGAGCGTTTCATAAATGATTTATCCCACTAATGGAGGTCGAGATGTATTTGAAAGAATGAAAAGTCAAAGCAGTTGACTTTTCAACTGCTTTTTTTTTTTTGTTTGGATAAGCAATGGATATACTCATGCTACAAAGAAGTCAACTTACGATTTTTCGGTATATGGACAGTACTATCATGATCAATGACTGATGCTTTATAACAACTGGACTTAGAACTTTTAATATTATTTTTATACTACTAATTGATTTAAAAATAACAAATTTAAATTAAATCAAGCAGAAATGCCATAAGACAAAAACAAAGCTTAAGTAAAGGTTTTATATTGAATAGTTAATCTGAACAAATACTGAGAGACTAAATTTCAACATGAAATGCAAATAGTTTTAAATAATTTAGAAAACAGCACATACTTTTTGCAAATTCATTGTAGACAACTTAGTACCCAGGTTTTGAGGTGTGAGGGAGAATTTTAATAGTATTGTATTTATGTGCATGAAATTGCTATAAATTATAGACATTTGAACTTCTGGTCTGTTTATCTTCTTTCTTCGTGTCCTTGTGGCCAAATGTTTTTTAAGGTTTTCTAGAGGGCAGCTCATTATTTGAATCAGTTGGACGCAAAGTAGACCAAAATGAGGGTTACAGTTATAATTCTTTCTACCTACCATGTTAATGTTAAAAGGTTATATTCAACCCTGCCTATATATTTGAACCTCCATGAGGAATCCTAAGAAGAAGCAATTTACACTTTATATTATATAATCAAATACGTCTTTAAAACCTCTGGCTGAAAGATAAAAATGGAGAGGACTGGTAGGGACTGTACCTCTTAGTTTGACTTTCTTTACTTTCTTATCTTTCTTTGCTTCATTGTCTTTATAATTTAGTTCAAATCTAAAGAAAGTTAATCCTGACAAGCAGTGTGGGTGATATTCGAACACTAGGTGCCTATTACGAATTTAAAAGAATTGGTGAGGCGAATCCTTTAGGTTTATGTTTTATGGGAACATGGAAGCCTAACAATGCTCTGAATTTTGTTAAATCTGCTGAAACTATTGGAAATTAGGGACTTTTAACAGTAGCCTTGTTACAATGAATTGTGTATTGAGGCATCTTTGACATGAGTCCTATTCTCTTACTGAAGCTGCTTAAGTGTAATAGCTATGTGTATGGCTTTATGTTAAGGAGATACTTGATAACATAGTTTAAGACAGAATTTTGTTTGGAGCCTTTATAAAAGCCACGAAGAAGCTTTTCCTTACTATGATTTTAAGAAAAGTATCTTGGCATTGAACTTTCTAAGAATGCAAAAAAGTTATTCTCCTTTATTAAGATGTTAATTCTTACCGTAGTACCCTATGGTTGTCTGAAAGAATTCACTAGTGATAAAACATCGCTGGAAGCGAAAAGTTAATGGTAAAATTAATGAAAAAAGTTATTAATATAAAGTAAAGCAAAGTGATGAGAAGAATCAAGGATTCTTCCCTGAAGGATAAAATGTTTCTTATGGGAGGATTAACATTTTTTAAGCAATAGAGCATAAAATGATATTAGAAACCTTTATATTTTTACTATCATGTTGAGATAAAACCTCTTCTGCAGTCATGAGTGGTCATTGTAGTCTTTATTTTTAAAAAGATGTGAGTGGTAGTTAAACAAAAATGGCAACCTGTTCTCATGAGTGAAACTAACTACTACATCCACCACACAAACCCACAATTTATATTAATTTCATATATGAATAATTCCGAGATCATTGATTGGAAAATGATGGTTCTGAAAGTAGGGGATGAAGAGTTTATAGCTCTCCATCTTTGCTGGAGAGAGGAGTTGGAATTGCTTCTCTCTGAAATAGAATCTTAGGAAGGGTAGGATCTACCCATACCAAAAATCCCAGTGTATACTTCACTCTGACAGACAGGCTGGCTGAATACAATGAAGGTCTGTTACTTAGAAGGAAAGAACTGACACTGGTGAGGCATCTCCAAACTGAGAAAGCTGGATCCAGGGCTCCATAGGAGGCAAAAACACAAAGCTTGTTGTATTAGGTTACTCCAGAGAAACAGAATAGGGTATCTATCTATCTATCTATCTATCTATCTATCTATCATCTAAAGAGTTTTATTACGAAGAATTTATTCACACAATGCATTATAGAGAATTGGCCATGGAAGTTGATTAGTCCCAAGGTCTGTCATCTGAAGGCCTGAAAAGTATGAGAGCTGAAGGTATAAGTCAGTTTGGGTCTGAAGGCAGAAGACCAGTGTTCCAGCTCCAGATTGTCAGGCCGGGATAGGAAATTCTCCCTCGCTCAGTGTTTTGTTCAATTCAGGCCTTCTGGGCGTTGGATGAGACCCACCCTCAGCAGGGAGGGCAATCTACTTTACTCAGTCTGTCAATTCAAATGTTAATCTAATTCAGAAACACTTTCACAGAAGGTGTCCAGAATAATGTTTAACTAAATATCTGGGCACACCGTGACCCAGTCAAGT
>PVJD01011608.1:0-45155 GCA_004026545.1 Mormoops blainvillei
GGTGCCATTGGCAGAGGCATAGAGTTGGGTGGTGGGGAGTATGGATCGGGGAGGAATGGGCGTGCAGAGCTATGGAGGCTGAAGGACAGTGGTTTGTGCAGGTGACACTACATGGACCCACCTGGAGGCTTCAGGTGGGAGAACAGGAGGTAGTAGGGGTTTGGAGTGACAAGTGAAAGAGACTGGACTTTCACAGTTGATATTTGGGCTGAGAATTCTTGGTTGTGGGGACTGGACTGTATGTCGTAAGATGTTTAGCAGCATCCATGGCCACTCTCCACAAGATGCCGTAGCACCTCCGGCTGTGATAGCCCAGAATGTTTCCAGACATGGCCTGATGTCCCCTGGGGACAAAATCGCTCTCAGCTGAGAAACTCTCTCTAGCGTGTGAGCCACAAGGAGCCATGGGATCTTCTAGAGGAGAAGGCATGAGAAGGGAGGAGAAGCCTGGGAGCTGTGCCGCTGGCTCAGGCAGTCCCCTCGGGGTTGGGGTCCTTAGCTGGTTCCAGTGGGGGTTTGTCCTCCTGCCCCTTCTATGACAGGCTTCTGCTCCTTCCCAGAAAGGGCAGGGGCTGGGGGCTTTCCTGTGACCCAGAAGTCGGGTGGCAGGTGTGCTGTCCGGACCTTGAACATCTGGATGGAAAAAGGGAAGCCGCCCTCCAGATGTGTTGATCGCCAGCTTACTCTGCAGCCAGTCAAGGGTGACAGCCCTGCACATTGAGAGCTATTTGTGGACTTGACCCCTCTGGGGAGAGTTAAATCGGGCTCTTGGTGTCTTGGGACAGCTCGCACGTTATGGAGTCATCCCGAGCGTGATTGCTGGAGGACCCTCCAGTGTCAGTGACTGGAGGGCCTTCCTCAGGATTTTGCTGAGTTTGGGTCGAGGATTCCCGGGGTCGCAAACGGTTTCTGACCCAAACTTGCACAGGTAGGGGAGCCAGAGAACTTTCTTAACATGGCCACTGTGGTCCTGGCTTGTCTGGCAACCCAAAGCATGTCCTTAAGTCAATGGCAGGAGGTGGGGGCCCCTGGAAGGCTCCCTGGCCTCTTTTCTCCAAGGCGCCTTGAATTCCATTAGACGCGCATTGCCTGATGAAAAGCTTACACCCATGGTGATGTCAACCGTGTAGCAACAGGGTACGGGTGAGGAGGGGAGGACGGCGTACTGGCCCTGGTTGTCCCCGGGTTATAGGGTTGTGAGCTCTAATTTTTTTCTGCTTTTCTCTATTCTCTACATCTGGTACAGTGAGCATTACTACTTTTGAAAATAAACTTTTTAATTTTGGCATGGTTTTGAATTTACAGAACAATTTCGAACATGGTCCAGAGTTCCTACTACCCCACGCCAGGTCTCCCGTATTGTCAACATCTGACATTAATGAGGCACATGTGTCACCGTTGATGAGCTGATATCGCACACTATTCTTCACGAAGCCCATGCTTTATTCAGATTTCCTCAGCTTTCCCCTAATGCCTTTTTTCTGTTCCAGGGTCCCGTCAGTCTCCCATGTCACCTTTAGTCCTTAGGTTCCTCTCAGCTGAGACAGTTTCTCAGATTTTCTTGTCTTTGATGATCCTGACAGTTCTGAGGGGCATGGGTGATGCATCTTGTCAGACATTCCTCAGGGGGACTTGTCTGATAGTCTTTGCATGGCTGGACTTGAGTAATGTGCTTTGTGGGAGGAAGACCGCAGAGGTAAGGTGCCATTCTCAACTCATCCTATCACTGTTGATGTTGACCTTGATCACCTGGCTTCTCCACTGTAAAGTTGCTGCCCCCAGCCCCCACACCGTCCCCTTTGGAAGGAAGTCACTGTGCATGGCCCCCACTTGAAAAACGGGGAGGTGCACTTCCCCTCCTGGAGGGCAGAGTAGCTACATAAAGCAGGTCCCATTCTTCACAGGAGGATTGTCTGTTCTCCTCATGTATTATGTAAATAAATGATTGATTTATATTTTTATCAGCAGGGACTCGTGGATATTTATTTTATACTTCAGGTTATAATCCAATGCTATTTTATTTATGTGGCTACTCAAGTGTCCTACTTTTTAAATTGAAAAAAAAAGAAAGAAAGAAAGAAAAGCCAAGCAACATCTTTTGTTTAAAGGAATCTCTAGTGAGTGTGGATGCACTCTCAAACACGTCTTCATTTTATGCGCTCAGTCCCAGGCCAGGATCCAGGCCAGAGGCATTCGTGGCCTGTGCCCTCCAGGGGTTCTAGTCTACCCAGGAACAACTGTGATTATGGCTTTGACGGATGACAGAGCTGGCTGTTCTGGGGGCACAGGTGAGGGATCCGAGCCTCCTCGTGGAGGCAGAGGATTCAGGAAAGGCTTCTTGGAGGAGGCCTGGGTGCTAAAGATGAGTAGGGCTTCACTTGGGTGTGTGGGGAAAGAAAGGGTGCACCAGGCAGAGGGGATGGCAGAAGCAAAGGCTTGGAGGAGGGGAGACCCTGGGATAGTTTGGAAACCCTGAGAAGTTCATAAAGTTGGGTTGAAGGAGGGGTGGTTGTGAGGTGTGGGAGGGGAAGCCGGAGAGGTCAGCAGGGGAGGGACTCGACTGGGTCCCCTGCTTTTTCAGGCTTCATAGCTAAAATGATGGACCTCTGCTTGGCCCAATTCTTGCACTTGACGGATGAGAAAACAGCGGTCCTGGAGGGTCCCTGGCTTGTTCCAGGGTGCACAGGGAGGGCGAACAGCGCCCTGCTCCAGGCTGCCGGCACTGGCACACAGGTGCGTGGGTTTAGCTAGTCAATGAGCAAGTGAATTCTTTACCTGGCCCACAGGCCAGGGGCGGTCCAAGCATTTGAAGGTCCTTCATTTCTTCTTTATGGTCCAGCTCACAGGGAGCTTCCTCCTCCAGGGAGCCCCCCACCCCGATACTGGGTTTGTCCTCCTTAGAATTCCTCTTCTCTCTGCTTCACTTTGGGATAGAAAAGATCGCGGACTTTTCTCCATCACTTACTCTTGATGTGACCTCGAGCAAGCAGGCGTCTTTGCTGTCTAGGCCTCAGTTTCCTCATCCATTAAATGGGGCTATGGCTCCTATCTCAGGGGTAACCGTTTTAGGGTGTCGAGCTGATGGGACCCCACGGGAGTGGCGGGGGGTGGGGTGGGCTGTGGGCAGGCGAGTGCCCAGAGTAGGCTGCGAGAGCAGACCGTAGAAGCCACCCCTTCTGTTCAAGTCTCAGCTGTTCAGGACCTTAAAATAGGCCCCAACTGTCAGATGGGAAAAGCCCCGGATAAGAATCTGTTAGATTCTCTGCCTTCACGCCCGATGCTCCCGTGTGGTGCAGAGAAGACTTCACGCCTTATGCCCCCGTGTGGGGCAGAGAGGCCGGGCTCTGTGCTCTTCCTGAGGGTCTGGGCCCTTCCTGGAGGGGTGGGGAGGCTGGTGGCGGGGGGTGAGAGTCTCTGCCTCTCCCCAGCACCATGGCTGTGAGAACTGAGTTGTGCTCCTCATCTCTGGGGCATGCATCCCACCCTTCAGCTTATAAAATGTTGGAGGCCCACTAGATCAGTGGACCCACTAGGTCAACCGGGAAAGACACGCTGGGCCTTCTGTGGGCTCAGGTGGGCTCTGTGAGCTGTACCAGGTCTGGTGGGCTGAGTGACGATGTTCAGTCACTTGTGGGAGGTGAGCCAGGATGGGCCAGACCCCAGGCTGGGCCTCATCCTCTCCCCAACTTCCTGGTTCTCAGGCCCAAAGCGAGGGAAGGAAGAGGCTTCTGGGAACGGGAGGCAGGTGGTGGTCCCAGTCATTGGGGGTCCCCTTCTTGGAGGGAGTCACTGCTGTCAGTGGGCCCTAGCTGGGGGAGGCACCAGCCTGGGTGGGACTCCTCCCTGGTGCACGGACTGGGACCCCACTCATACTGCCCTGTGGCTGGAGGGCAGGGCCTGCGTACCCCGAAGCTTCTCTGTCACCACCCTGTCCCAAGCTCCTAGGAAGTGAGGCTTTTATTTTCAGCCCAGGGCAGCGGTCTGGAACTGGAACTTTGCTCTGAGGTCACTATGAGGCCTGTGTTCGTCTCCCAGGGGACCCTACCCTGTCGGGGGAAAGGGGAGGGCAGAGAGCGCCTAATGAGGCGCGAAGCTGACCAAGGAGCCGTGCAAGGCGAGGTGCTGGCTCCCTGCCCCTCCAGCCCTCGCCCCTGCTGGGGGCCGGGCCTCCCTTCCAGCCTCAGTTTCTTCCCCTGTCAAACGGGGCCAATAACCATGCCCTGCAAGGCCATTTGGAGACTCAAAAGAAACCGGGTGGGAGACACACCTGGTGCCTAGTGACTGCCCCGCAAGTGGCAGCTGCCACGAGAGCCCCACCTGACAGAAGAGGAAACAGGCTCAGAGAAGCCCAGCTTTTCAGCCGCTCCAGACTTGGTCAGGGAGGTGGTTGCGGTGGAAGGGTGTCAGCTGTAATATCCGGGAGGCTTATGCTACTCATTTCTTTCTTGAAAATTTTTTTTATTAAAGTATAATTGACATGCATATTATATTGGCTTCAGACATTCAACATAGTGGTGCTGCATTTATATACTGTATAATGTGGTCACCACGATGGGCCTAGTAGCCATCTGTCTGTCACCGTGCAAAGTCATTATGCTATTACTGATTGTAGTCCCTGTGCTCTACACCTCATCCCCATGGCTTATTTATTTTATCACTGGAAGTTTGCACCTCTTACTCAGGGAACGTTGTTTGTGCTGACACGGAGCTCTCACGGAAAGATGCAGTCCCGATTTCATCTGCAAAATGGGGAAAAATGGGACTGGTAACAGAACCTACCTCACAAGGCTGAGGTGAGGGTGAAATGACGTGTGTGTCACTGTTCGGAGGAGGACCTGGCCTCTCCTCAATGCTTAGTAGTAATCGTAATACTGTCATGGCGGAGAGAGGGGGGCAGTTTGCTCTGAATATAAACAGGGAAGCGGTGGTTTATGGGGACAGTTTTCAGGGTGCAGGCTGCCTCCCTAGATTCTCAGGAAGTGGAGGAGGATGGGGCTTAGGCCAAGCCTGAAGGCTGAATCTGAGTCCACGCCCCCCAAATGGCTTCCCTACCCTTCATCCCAAGAGTGGCAGAGGCCCCCGGAATTTACTGGTCGGAACTTGACCCTCAGTAACCCTTCCTTGCTCTCCTGTCTTCTTTTATAGGGGCAGGTCTGGAAGGTCAGAGGACAGAGGACATGCCTTACTGGGCTGCCACAGGCAGAGCAGGGGGCAGGGGCGGGGGCTCTGAGGACGACACTGGCTTTCCCAGGTGGCCCTGGGCCAGAGGCAGCTGCTCCCGGTCCAGTGCTCCTGGCCTGGTGATTTCTATGCTGCAGGGTGAGCATCATCTAAACCGCGTTCTCTGTGGTCTCGTGGCCTTTGCACGAGCTGTCCTTTCTGCCCGCAGTGCTCTTTTTCTTTCCCTTCCAGCCCCAGAGTCCCACCTTTGTAGCACCATGTGTCCCCACAGCGTCTCCTACGCCCCTCCACCAGCCCAGCCTCATGGCATCTACCATTTCCTGGGGGCCTACTGTGTGTCTGGCACATGGATGACACCAAGTCACACTTCCCCCAAGAGAAACTTTTTGCAGTTTCCTGAATGTGTCTCATCGACTTTTGCTTTTGCTCCTGCCATTCGCTCTGCCTGGACACCCTCCCCACTAGCCTTTGGGAGAAATCTTTAAGATTTAACGCCATTCAGGATCCGAAGCCCCTCCTGCTGGACCCGAGCTCCCAGCACCTACCCCTGCCCCAGGGCAGCTCCCCGCCTGCAACTGCGTGGCCCTGAGCTCAGGGTCTGGGGGCTCATACAGGGCTTGGCTGGCCTGCTTAATTTTGTATTCCCCAGGGTCTGATACTGAGTAGGGACCAGCCAACCTCTATTTCTCTTTACTCTGGTAAACCTTTTATTAGTGTGTAATTGACATATTGTAAGTACACACCTGGGTGAGCTTTGACAGCGTGAACAAACCCGTGCAACCCCCACCCCGATTAAGAAATAGGACAGGACCAGCACCCAGCGGTCCCCAGTGTCGCCCCTCCTCACTGCCCTGCCCCCACCGACTTCTCCCAGCGTGTGTGGTTCTAGGACTGCAGAGGGATGTGGTCACATGGCATGTGTGCTTTTGCGCCAGTTTCTTTCTCTCAGCCCCAGGTCTGCGCCTTCTCCCTGTTGCCGTGTGCAGCCAGTTCACTCCCCTGCCCCTACCCGTACTTTGTTTCGTGAATATATAACAATGTATTTCCCTGTTCTGCCGGGGAGGGGATATTGGGATGTTTGCAGCTTGGGGCAGTTATGAATAGCGCAGCCGCTGCCACCGGGACCTGCGGTTTGGTTTCCACACACAAGAGCTTCTGGTCGGTCCATCTTTCTGAATCTTCATTTAGGGAGCGGATAGATGTTACCTCACTTACTCTTCACAGCCATCCTACTAGTAGGTAGATCCTTCTCTCTGTTTTACAGATGGGGCAACTGAGGCACAGAGAAGTACAGCGACCAGGCGGAGGGGACAGGGATGGGAGGACAGCAGAGCAGCAGCCTCGGGAGAGAAGCGGGGTTCTGGGGCAGGTGCAGGCACCTGGCTGGGGCTGCAGCTGAGCCCAGGCTCTGGGAAGGGCAGGGGGTGGTGCGGGGGGCGTTGTGATGGTATCTGAGCGGCTGGGGATGTGACTGCAGAGATAGTGCTGCTGGGGAATGGGCCCCGCCCGGTTGCCCCCTGATAAGCTGCAACAGGAAGTATGGGGCGAGGGTGGGGGAGGGGAGCTTCCTCTTGCCACTGACGCATCTGATTCTCTTCTCCTCCTCACAGACAACTTTGGGGGCCGGCGCACAGGCAGGGAAAGCAAAGTGAGCCTGGGAGGTTGAGAGGAATGCGCTTCGGGACGGGACGAGGCCGCTAACACTAATGGCGATGCCTAAGTGCGCAGGGCCCTTCAGCCTCCAGGGCCTCTGAACGGCGGGTCAGGGTGAAAAAGGAGAGGGGACGGGAAAGGGTGTACTTGGGACGCATTTTGCAACCTGTGTTATCTGTAGGGGAAGGGCTGAGGACAGGCCAGGCCGATTCCTTGTGCAAGCCCTGCAAAGCCACGCACAGGCCCCTGCCCTCCTCGCAGGAAAGCGGGCGAGCAGCTCTGATCTCAGACTTGCCGGGAGGAGGCAGTGGAGTTCGCCGATAGGAATGCGCCCCCACACCGCTGGCATGGAACAGGTGCTCACTGAGGGTTGTGCTCTCTGTCAGTTTTGTGCCCTGAAATCTCAGAGGGTGGGTCTCTGCCTGATTCTGAAAGGCTGGGTCCGAAGCCCCCAGGAGGTCCGAGAAAGAGCGAGTCCACCTTCTGAAGAGGGAACTAGTATTGGAACCCCAGAATCGAGGGGTCAGGTGTCACATTGGTCTTCATCACTTCCGTCATATCCTGATGTCAGCACCGCCATCAGCGTCAGCAGCAGCATCGAGGCTGTGTGATCCCTGCAGTTACTCGCCCCTTCCCAGCATGCTCACCAGGGTTATCACCGCCATGGCCATGTCCACTGTCACCTCTAGATCACCACTCTCATGATCATGACTGTTACCCTATGCCAAACCCAGTGACACACAAGCCGGCCTCTACCTCCCAGCGCGGTCACCGTTGCCAGCCTCACCTGACCAAACCCTCTCCCCCTACATTCGGCCGTATTCAATAGTGTCCCCATTCCCCCTACCCACCCTGATTCCCCCCCACCCCACACACACCCCGGCCTCCTTTGTTTGAGCTCAAGCTGTTGGTTGCTCCTCCGAGCCACCAGGAGGACAAATAACAAGTCTCCTGACATTCTAGCCGCTTGCCCCACGGCTCAGTTTAGGGAAGTCGCGCTTGTTATTGAGAAAGGAACAGGGCGGGGTGGGAGTGGGAAGAGAAACCAGGGACAAGCAGGAAAAAAAGAGGTAAAAAGGGGAATGGAGAGCAGGGGTGGCGGGGAGGGCGGCTGGGCATGGCCGGCGCCGACACAGTCACGCAGCCTGAGCCCTGACCCGGCCTCAGGAGGAGGGCGGCTGGCTCTGGCTCTGCAGCAGTCCTGCCGCGTGAGCTCGGGCTGCTTACGACTTCCGTCTGAGCCTCATTTCCCCACTGGGAACCTCCCTTCTCAGCCGCATCGCTGCGCAGCGCCCCAGGCCTTTGCACGTGATGTACTCCTCCCTTCCCGCAGGGCTTCTCTCTCTTCTCCGTTGGAAAACCTCTCTTTATCCTTCAAAGGCGTACTCCGGCTTTTCGCATTTGTCAAAGCCTCTCTGAGTCCTCCAGATAGCGGTGATCACTCCTTCATCAGGGACCCTAAACCCTCTGCGTGTTCCCTGTCGTGGTGCTGAACACACCGGTCGCCCGTCAGGTTCCCCCTGGGGACTTCAGTTCCTGCAGGCCAGGGTTAGTGCCTTATCCAGACCGGGCCTGGAGGTGGTATGGGCTCAGAGGGTGTTTACTGGATGACCAAACCAGGGAAAGGACACCCAGGTTAATGAACACTGCCTGCCAGGGCGGGTTATGGAGTGTTTGCTGTACGCCTGGCTCTGTGCCAGCTGCCATTTGGCCTGAGAGCAGCCTTACGAGGCAGGTCTGGTTATTACCCCCACTTCCCAGATGGAGACTGAGGCTCAGAGAAGTTAGTGGTTCACTCGAGGGCATAGAACTTGGCTTCGGCCCAGCACCCCGCTCTTAACCACAGGACTCACCATGTAGAATTAGGGAATGGTGAGTGAGGGAACGCTATGATGGAGGGAAAGATGGGCAAGGGATTGCCGTCTGCCTGGGCTTTGTAGGGGGAGAGAAGCCCTGTTCCAGCAGGGTGTGGGTCACAGCCCAGCCAGGCCTTCTGAGCTCAGGGCGAGGGCAGTGCTGTGTCCAGGTGGAAACCGGGCGGGTGGGTGGGTGGGGGCGGTGGAGGGAGATGAGGGGAAAATGAGGGCCTGGGAAATCTGGACTCCTGGGGATTCCAGGCTTCTCTCAGCACACACTGTAGGTAAGCCAGGTACTTTTCCAGAACTGCAAATGACTCTTGGTTCCAGACTTGGGCGGAGCAGTGAGGGCTGGCCGTTTCATGAGCAGGAGGCGGCTCCAGGCTGGGAGCCTGGGAGCGACGTGCCACACTTTGCAAAAGTTCCGTTCCCCTGACTCTCCTATGTTCAGTCATCCCAGTGGCCCTCAGTACAAATGGGGTGGCTCTGCTCATTGACTGGAGGGGGAAACTGAGGTCAGGGAGGAGCCAGGACCTGGCTATGATAGGACAGCAGTGGGGCGGGGGGTGGGGGGCTCCCATCATGTCCCAGCTGCTGTGTCCTGAGCTCTGAGTGTCCAGGGCCGGGGGAGGATGGGCAGATGGTTGGTGGGACCAGGGGCTGGGCCCCGGAGCAGCCACTTGGCCCTGAGTGGAGCCCTGGACCCTGAGAGCACAGGCACCAGGGTTCAAGTGCCAGCTGGGCCACATGACACAGACTCAGAGCATGTGAGTCCTCTTCTCTGAGCCTCCACTTCCCCCTCTGTAACACTGGGAAAACATTACCTCTCTTGCAGTGTTTGGGAGTTTGTGATGCAAACCTGTGAGTACAGATCTGAGCACACAGTAGGTGCTCAATAAATGTCAGTTTTGCGCCAATCAATCTCCTAGGGAGCTGAGTCCCCTACTTTCCTCCTGGACTGGGGACTGGTGTCTTTGTTGAGGGCTAGGGGCCCGGAGGGTGTGAGTCAGGCCCTGCGACCTTGGGGCCGGTGCCTGCCTTCTTCGGGCCTCGAGGTTTTCACCTGGCGCAGGGGACGGAATCGTCTCCCTCCCGCGACAGGAATGTGGAGAAGGTGAAAGGGGTGAAGGATGCGGCTGTTTTTAAACACGGATGGTTTTTACCAAAGTGGAAATACCAGTGCTTGCTGCTGCTTCTTACACAAGCTGCAGGAGGGAGAGGAGACTTCAGAGGGAAGAGGAGATGGGTGTCCATCTCTGACTCCGCTGGGGCACTGTCATGGGAGTGGGGCAGGCGGCAGGCCTCAGGCAGAGCCAGGGGGCTGGGAGATGCTGGAAGGACAGGGGAGAGGGGATGAGAATCAGACCTAGGGCCCTTCAGCCTGGGTTTGAGTCCTGGCCCTACAGATTACAAGCTGGGAAGCCTTGGACCTCTCTGCGTCTTGCTTTCCTCATCTTTGAAATGGGAGTGGGAGAATTAAGAATCGTCTCTTCGCTGGACTGTGGCAGCATCATCAGGATGGTGAGGGTGTGCACCTGGCCCACATGGATCAGGCTGTACAAATGTCCCTCCCCTTCCCTTCCCTTGCTGGGGTCTCAGGACATTCAGGAGGGGTGGTTGGGAGACTAACAGCAGGATTGCAGGCATGGTGGCAGGGTTGCGAGAGATGTTTAGGGTCAGAATTGAGAAACTGGGGGGGGCAGGGAGGTTTGGGAGTTAGTGGTGGTCTCCAAAGTGGGGTTGTGCTCCAGGTGCCCACTGGGGTCTCAGGATGACGGTATTAGAATTTATAAATGTTCAAATCATATTCTTTATTAATTTCTGAAATGTTTGTATGTATGTTTCATGATGTTCATGATAAACCAGGTTAGCACATGCATATAATTTAGAAGTAAAGAAATATAGAGGAGTATGTTCAAAAGGTCCACTTACATAGATGCATGATCAAAATATCTGAGCCCTCTAGGGTCAGGGCTAGGAGGGGTCTCGAGGGGTTTTGGTGGGGGCAGGGTGTATGGGAAGGCACCAGGACTGCACTGGGAGACTTGGACTTCAGCTCCACTCTCCTCCCAATTTGCTTTGTGTCCTTGGGAGGATACCTCTCTCAGTTCGTAAAACAAGCAGAGGGAGCTTATAAAATAAATGGATGAAGGCTCTTTCCAGCAACTGGAGTTTGGGATTGTCTGATTCTGAGCTTCGTTCCAGATCTCAAATAATCCCGGACTCTTGACCCTTCGAAGGTCTTTCAGTGCCACACCTGGACAGGAGACTGGTGTCTTCCATGGAAAGCCAGGGGCCTTTCTAAGCCCAGCTGCGACTTCATCTGTGTTCTGCCCCACACGCCCAGGGATGGGAGCTCACCGTCTCACAGGGTCCCCTGCTCTGTCCGGGACTGAACTGCCATCGGCCTCCCTTTCCCTTTCCCTCACGAAAGGTGAAGCTGGGAGGAGAGGTGCTGAGGAAGCAACTTTTGTGTCTCAGGGCTGTTTCTTGTGGGTGTCAGCCACAGGCCTCACACCACATCTGCCTTTCTGTTCTGGGCTGCTCTCAACCTTCCTGGTGAAACAAAGCCTGTTTGGTTACCCAGGTGGACGGGGGCGGCCGGAGCAGGCTCACTGTGAGCCCCCGGTACCCCGCCCCTGGTACTGGTGGGTGCTGGGTTGCCTCTCTGCTGACCGCCCTTGCAGACTTGCACCAGCCAAGAGCAGATTATGTTTGCAGAGCACCTGTTGCCAGGGCCCGGGCTCAGTTTTTTGCAAATACAGTGCAATTTATTCCTCACCAAATCCAGTGATGGCCATTTTCCAGATGAGAAAACTAAGAGGTGAAGTGACTTTGCCCAAGGTCACATAGTGACCTGCATTCAAACCCATCTCTGATTCTGGAGCCCAGCTCTTCATTATTCTGCTGTGTTGTCCCTTTCTGCCCCACTGAACAGGATGTAACATGGCAGAAAGACCAATTAAGACCTGTGTCTGAGCTAAAAAAACTCACACCGTCAGCAAGGGGGAAACAGATGGTGGGTGTTGGGTTGCCTCTCTGTTGAGCATGAGTTACCAGGGCAGAGCTTCCTAGAAGCCGATGTAAATATAGGCCGTATTAATAGAGGTAGGACACCTACTAGGAGGGAGGAGACAGTCTTATTCGCAGTGTCGATGGACGGTGCCCAGAGAACTGTGTGTGTGTGGTGAGGGAAGAGCAGAAGGTCAGCTGCAAGGACACATGCACACAGAAGAGGATGAGTTCCCCGTGGCTGGGAGCATTTAAATAGAGGTTGCGTGGCCAGGATTGCTGCTTGGAAAGTGGAGGGCACGGGCAAGGTGACCTCCAAGGTCCTTTTAAACTGTAATTTTGTGGCTGGACTTCAGCGGTTGCTGGGGCCACCCCAACACTCATGCCCATCAGGTTTGCCCTTTCTCCATTATTCTCGGCAGGGATTCCCTGAGGGGATGGTGTTCGTGTGTCCGTCCATTTACTCATCAAATTAAACAGCAAGAGCAGTGAAAAAGAGAGACGCAGGAACCCCCGGTCCAGTGGGGATAATAGTAATAATATTAGAAAGCATAGACTAAGCACTTACAATCTGCCCGGCACTGTAAGTGAATGATATAGCCCATCTGGTCCCACTGCAACCCTCTGAGGCAGGTATTGTATTATCCTCATTTCGCAGCTGGGGAAACAGGGGGGCCATGAGGGATGGGTTTCGGGGGGCACTCCGGGGGATTCATGGGTCAGGTGCTTCCGGGCCTGTGTTGATGACTCCATGAACTTGAAGCTCTCTGATGCTCAGGTGCTGTGACTAAGGTCCCATGATGCCCCCACCTCCTCTTAAGACCGACCTTCAATAACCCCAGTTACGCTTGAACGAGAACATGGTTCTAAGGGCTCGACTGGGATGTTCCCCTTTATCCCTTGTCAGAGTCTCCTAAGGTAACTGCTACATTACCCTCATTTTACAGAGGGGAAACTGAGGCACAGAGCGGTCAGGTAACTTGCCCAAACTCACACAGCTGGGAGGAGAAAGAACCATGACCATGAGCGTATATAGGCCACACTTTTTATCCAGGAGGCCCTACTGACCTGCCATTCCATCTCGTCCAGGACCCCCTCACAGGCCCCTGACCATACACAATTGAGGAGGGAGGGGGCTGGTGGGGGAGTGGTGCAGACGCTGGCTGACTGATGCTCTCTTTTGCCCCCAGATCATGAGTGTCTTGCTGTTCATTGAGCACTCCGTGGAGGTGGCCCATGGCAAAGCTTCTTGCAAATTCTCCCAGACGGGCTACCTCAGGATTGGTAGGTCCAAGGGACCGGAAGGGAAGCGGGGAGGGAGAGGGGAAGGGGTCGTTGCTGGGGGTGGACCGACTGAGGTTTGAGGCCCTGCCACTTCCTCTCTTTGAGCCTCAGATCTTATATTTGCAAATGGGGTTATTCCACTGTCCTGACCTGGGTCCTGAGGTGTGGGAACAGGTAGGATGGCACTTTGCAAACCTAACCAGCTTGGAAAGGTGACAGCAGGGCTCTCCTGCTTATACCAGTCAATGGCTGCCCACCACGCTGGAAGAAAACCGTGAAATCCAGACCCTGCAGACCTGTCTGGCCACTGTGGTCCCTGGAACCTCCTTCCAGGCTCCCTGACCACCTGCACTCCAGCTGGACTGACCACATCTTGTCTTGGGCCCCTGCCTGGCCACCTGGTTGCTCAGCTCAAAGGCTACCTCCCCTGAGGCCTTCCCAGACCTCACCCTGGTTAAAGCAGGCGCCCAGCCTGCCCCTCCCCCACCCAGCAGGGACCCTTTGTTATACCCTCTTGAGCACCCATCTTTGTAGCCTCTTAAGACTGAGAACTACAAGAGGGCAGGGTCTGGGCTTTCTTGTTCGCTGTCACAGCCCCCACACCAGTGGCTCTCAAAGCGTGGCCCTGGGAGCCCAGCGGGATTCCCGAGGAACCTCTGGTCCCTCACGATGCTCCCTTGCCTTGCAGCTGACCTGGTCTCCAGCTTCCTGCTCATCGCCATGCTCTTCGTCATCAGCGTGAGCCTGCTGATGGGTGTGATCAAGGTGAGGGCCCTGCTGGGGGAGGGAAGGGTGGCCGGGCCTGGGGGCCCCCAGCTGCCCTCTTGCCCCCCTCCTAGTCACACCCACTGGGTGGGCAGAATTGGCTGCTGAGAAGGTGGGAGGTGGGTTTTGGGAGACTCCTCCTGTACCCTAGATATGATCACTAGTGACCCACATCCTCTTATACTACAAATAGAGGCAGGGGATTTTGATAGAGCAAAGAGGAAGAGCCACTCTAGGAGCATGGAGAGGGGAGAATGCAGTGGGTTTTGTAATCCGTGAAAGCAGCCAAAGCATGGGGGAGAGCGTAGACGCCCCCAGCTCAGGTCTATCCAGTGAGAGGATGAGAGAGAGACAGACCGTGCCTCCACCTCCTGCAAAGAGGAACCATCTGTCCCTTGGCCCTAGAGAGGCAGGAAGTGAGGACCGAAGCAGGGCCCTTCCTGGGCAGACAGTGGCCTGGCACTTTCAGGACCACGAGACGGAGTCAATGATTTGGCGCTTGTTTGGAATGTTTCCACTTTGCGTGAAATACCACCATCACCTTCTATGGCTAATGCCATTTTCCCCACCCTGCACCCCAGGGATGGAGTTCCACCTTGTTCAGGGTGGTTCCTAGGCGCTTGTGTGGAAAGGTAAATGGAGCAGCTAGAAAAATGGACCAGGTCATCCCTGGAGGCTCTGAGGCTCAGGCTGGGTTGCTTTGGCCACCTCCCGAGTGATTTTAGACAACCACGTGAGAAACCACAAAACCACTCTTTCTGTGATCTTATCTCCAACTGTGGGTTCCTATGCAGTCATACTGGTCGCAATGGTCACTTGCTTTCAGGAGGAGGGGGATTTCGGCCCCAGCCTTTCAAGGCCTCTTACCACGACTGATTGTCCCCAGTAGCACCTGCACAGGGAGTGTTCGACTGTTTCAGTCCTGCGGGTTTTTCCTCACCTCAGGGCCTTTGCTTATGCCAGCCCATCTGCCCCCAGTACCCTCCCCGTTTCCCTCCTGCTTCTTTCCAGGTCCACTCTGTGTCCCCACCTCCAGGAAGTCCTCTCTGAGCCCCTCTCATCTGCAAAATGGCCCATCCTGCTTGAGTTCTGGAAAGGGAACTGGGTCAAGCCTACTCTTAGAGCCCCTGGAGCAGTTACCCTGTCGATGGGGACTGTTCTTGTGTCTCCCGGGACACCGAGGCTCCTTGCACTAAGGGCCTGGGTCTTGCCTTTTCCCCGCCCCCAGAGCCTCACTCAGAGAAGGCATGTGGATCCACGTGGGTGAGGAGGATTCGGGAGGGAAGGGAGCTGCCGGTGAGTGAGCGCACGGGGACATCAGGCTGCATGGGGGAGTGTGCAAGGGACGCCCTGACAGTGCTGGGCCTGCCTTTCAGAACCGGGAGAAGTACCTGCTGCCCTTCATGTCCCTGCAAATCATGGACTACCTGCTGTGCCTGTTCACCTTGCTGGGCTCCTACGTGGAGCTGCCTTCCTACCTCAAATTTGTCTCCCGGAGTCGGCCTGTGAGTACCCAGCCCCGCTCTCCACCCACCTGGCCTGGGGAGGTGGGGGACGGGGCTCAGGCTATGATGGGAAATCCCCCAAGGCCTCTTCCCAGTTGGTGACCTTCAGCAAGTCCCTGAGTCCCTCCAAAGCACCTCAGAGTTCCCTCCTCCGTCAAACGGGTCGGTGATCCTATCCACTCAATATGCCCTAACAACACTGACCGAGGAAAGTGTATAGAGGACGCTCACACATGGTAAATGCTCGACAAATGCCAGCCACAGGTGCATCCACGGCAGAAGAAATGGGCCCTGACCCTGCTTTGTCCCTCCTTTGTAACCAAGTTCTAAAGGAAGATGAGGATGATTAAAGCCACCTGAGCGCCCACAGTGGGAGGCCCGTGATGGCTGGTGCCCATCACTGAGGTGGCTCCCCAAAGCTGCTGTCCACACTTTCCCCAACTGCTGTCCTCGCAAAGACTCGGGAGCTCTACTGCGGAAGGGCTCTGGGTAGGCAGTCAGGACCCTGGCTCTAGTCCCGGGGTCTGTCACTGGCCCTCGGTGTGAACATCTGAGCAACGGGCATCCATTTCCTTCTGGGGACAGTGGACTGGAGGGTCACTGGTACTCTCTAGCCAACACAGTGTCTCAAGCTGAGGCCCCCCAACCCCGCCCCGCATGGGCCGGCCCCACAGTACTGGGGCCTGTGCTTGGAGTTTAATTGCTGGTCTGTCTACCTCCTTGTCTTTGGCCTAAGTACCCCTCGAAGGTCCCACTGATGACCCTGCAGCTGCTGGACTTCTGCCTGAGCATCCTGACCCTCTGCAGCTCCTACATGGAAGTGCCAACCTATCTCAACTTCAAGTCCATGAACCACATGGTGAGTCTGGGCTAAGGGTCCATGCCCGTCACTGGCTGTGTGGCCTTGAGTAAGTTGCTTCCCCTCTCTGTGCTCCAGTGCTTAGACTGGGCTGGGTTTCTTAGAAGTGGAGCTTGGGAGGAGGATTTTTGTACAAGTGATTAACTGAGGAAGAATGCTTAGGGAAACCTTGAAAAAAAAGGAAACAGGTTAGACACAGGGAAGAAGCCAGGCAGACATATAGCTTTAGGAGTAGCCCTGCCCGATCCCGGGGGGAGCCCTGGAGTGTGAATTGCACAACAGAAATAATACTAATTTTTTTATTATTGCCTAACCAATTCTCCCCAAATAGAGTAATGTAAAACAATGAACAATTGTTACTTCACACAGCTCTCTGGGGATCAGGAATTTGGAAGTGGCTTTGCTGGGTTGTTGAGACTCAGGGTCTCTCATGAGGTCGCACCTGAGATGGGGACGGGGCTGCCAACAGCGAGGGCATGGCTGGGTCTGAAGGATCCACCCCCAAGGTGGCTTACTTACATGGCTGTCGGCTCTTTGCCTCAATTCTGCATTCTGTGCACTTTTAATAAGGCTGCCTGAGCAGCCTCATGTCACGGCTGCCGTGCCCCGGCCGAGTGAACATTGAGAGGCAGAGCAAAGAGAAAACAGCTGTGTCCCAGGGGTCACGCTCACCTCCGGCCCCTCCTATTATTTGTGAGAAATGAGTTTCTAGGTCTGGCTCACGTCCTCGGGAGGGGAAATGAGCTCTGTGTTTTGAAGGGAAGAGTATCAAAGGTTGTGTGCACATATTTGCCAATGCCATAGAGGTGGACCCACTGGGCGCAGTAACCGGCATCCCTTAGTCGCTGCTTGCGAGCTGCCCCAAGGGGAGGGGTGATTTTCCAGGTACTTCCGGATTAGGCGGTGCAATCAGCCAAGATGGTGCTCTAGAGAAGGGCATGCCCACCGCCGCCTGGGGGTTGGGGGCACTGCCAGGTAAGGGCCACCTGGATGAGCAGGGGCTGCTTCTGCTTCTGTTGGTTTCCTCCCCTGTTGTGTGGGGCCGATGGGAAGTAGCACCTGCCTCCCAGGGTCCTTGCAGGATCGATCAGCCAAGATGATGGCTGGGTTGCAGCACGTTCCTGCGTGTGTAGAGCAGGCTCGTAATTCCGCCACCGTGGCCAGAGGCTCTGACATGGCCCCCAAATCTGTTGCAGAATTACATCCCCAGCCAGGAGGGAATGGCTTATAACCAGTTTGTCAAGGTGATGATCATCTTCTCCGTCGCCTTTATCACTGTCCTCATCCTGAAGGTGAGTGGCCTCTGCTCTGTGGCTCCGGGAGGGGCAGTGAGGCTGTGTGGCCCCAGACCCACCCATGCTATACTATTTGGCTGTAGGGCCCCCGTTGCCACCCTCCCTGCTCTTGGCCCCTTACTCCAACCCTCCCCACACCAGCTCCTCCGAGTGGGGATCCTCAGGGACACCCCATTTAGAGCAAGTGGATCTGCAAAGACCACCTCTATTCAGCTGTCAGGGGCTTAACGCATAACCTAGGGAGGCCCTGATCTAGAGAAGGAGGAACTGCTCTGTCTGAAATTAGATTCAGAGGACTTGGGTTTGAATCCCAGCTCTCCCCTCACTAGCTGTTTGGTTACTTTTCAAGTCATTTCTCTCTGTGCCTCAGGTCTCCTCTGCGAAAGGGACATAATAAGTCTTGGTCTGCTCATGTCACTGTTTTATGTGATTCAGGCACCAAAATGTAGTTGGGTCCCGGGGTCATATTACTAGAGGTTTGGTGGTGAGAAGGAGGGAGGGAAATGGTTTTATTCTTCTCTGGGGTGGTCAGACCCAGAAGATAAGCCCAGGTTCAGGTCCCAGTTCTTAGGGAGATGGTGACAGACTGGGGAGTGTTAAGAGCAGCACAAACTGGAGGATGGAGAGGCAAGAAGTTCCTGCTGTTTCAGAGAGTCTGGGAAGCCAGGGTAACTCAGCTCAGGAAAGGGGTGACTCAAGGGGGTACGGTCACTGTCTGCAAATACTCAAAGGTCTCTCGCGGGCATTCCAGAGGCTACAGTGGGACCCGGGACCTGATGCTACAGGGGCTGATGTTGACCCAACAGAAGAAGGGCTTCTAAAAAGTGTTCCGTGAAAGTAACAGAGGCTCATTGTAGGAACTTAGAAACTGCAGATGAGCAGAAAGAGGACAATCAGCCCCATGCACTACCACTCAGAGACAAGCACTCCGTGATGCCTGGGTGCATTTCCTCCCAGTCTTTTTTTATTTTTTATTTATTGATTAGAGAGAGAGAGAGAGAGAGATCAGTTTGTTGTTCCACGTATTCATGCATTCATTGGTTGATTCTTGTATGTGCCCTGACCGGGAATAGAACCCACAGCCTTGGCGTATTGGGATGATGCTGTAACCAACTGAGCTACCCGACCGGGGCCTCCACCCAGCCTCTTATGTGGGTGGATGTAAGCAGACATCACTGCCTCCCTTCATGGGAGGCCCTGAGCATTCTCTGACCTCACCTAATGGCAACCTGGAAACAGAGCTTCACTCCTTTCAAGCTTTCCTCCAAGTACAAGTGCGTTAGTGCTGTGCAATGAGAACTTTTCTGAGGGCTCAGGGGATACCAGCGTGGCGGTTTACACCACACACTCGGGTAGAGAAAAACTTCCCAAACCGGGCCACACAACCTGTCTCCCTGCCGCTCTTCTCCTTGGATGAGGGGGGTTCTCTCCTGGCCCCTCACTGGGCCTCACTGGCCACTCTCCACCTGCTTGATTTTTCCCTGGTCCTTCATACTTCGTTCTTTTATGCTTCATTTCATGTATTTTTGCCCCCTCTAAGTCCCTATTATGAGACTCCATAAAACAGGAGAACTTCCAGCTGCCAGGACCCGCGCTCCTTCTTTAGGGGCCGGTTTGGGGCACAGAAGGAACCACTGGCCAGTGTTCCTTGAGCATGGCCCTGGGACTTCACCCGCCACTCTGGAAATTGTCTCCCAAATTCTTATATCAACTGCTGAGAGAAAGCAGTTGCTTACAACACAGGACAGATATATACATCTGTACATATAATTTTTTTGTATTTATAAACATGGGGTATTACAGCATGCACTGTTTTATAATCTGCTCTTAAAAACAACATATCATAAGCGATTGTCAAGAAAACCTTTCCCACCTTGAGTGGTGCGGCTCAGTTGGTTGAGTTGTCCCACAAAGTGAAAAGTTGCTGGTTTGATTCCCGGTCAGGCCTGGGCTGCGGGCTCGGTCTTTGGCTGGGGTGTGTACGGAAGGAAGCCGATTGATGTTTTTCTCTCATATCAAAGTTTCTCTCCCTCTTTTTCTCCCTTCCTTTCCCCCTCTCTAAAAATAAATAAAATCTTAAAAAAAAAAAAAAGAAAGAAAGAAAACCTTTCCCATTGTGAGCTTTGTCTCAAGATGAGCAAAGCCACCTCGGGAGGTAGTGAGCGCCCAGTCCCCAGGGGCGGATGAGCGGGATCTGCAGGACTATTGGCAGGGGTGCTTGAGGGTGGCTCAAAAACCACCAAAAAGCCCCTTCCCGCACTGCATCTGTGGGGTAGTGCAAAGGGCAATACCTGGAGTAGTGAGGACAGGCAGGTGAGGCGCCCCTCGACCGGAATAGGAGTCTGAGCTGCCGCCGCAGGATGCTGCCTTTTGGGGTGCGCCAGGGTTCCCCAGGAAGTGCTCAGCATCTGCCTCAGGTCTGCTGGGACAGGGAGGAGCAGGACCAGCAGGGCACAGCCTGACCTGGATCTTTTCCAGGTCTACATGTTCAAGTGCGTCTGGAGATGCTACAGACTCATCAAATTCATGAACTCGGCCGAGGAGAAGAGCAGCTTCAAGATTCTGGAGAAGGTGAGCCTGGTGGTGGGGGGAGGGGTGCAGGCGTTGGCTCTGCCACTCACTGTGTCATTTGGGGCCAGCCTCTCTCCCTTGCTGTGCCACAGTGTCTCCACTTGTAAGATGAGGTTTGGACCAGAAGAAATGTGAAGATCTCGTTCAGCTCTGGTAGTCCAGGGTTCTTTCCCTTATGCATGCGTTCAACATTTCAGCCTCTTCCTCTTTGTTGGCCTTATAGCCAACCCTGGGGGCACGGAGGAGCCTAAGATGCCACCCCATCCTAGAGGAGTGGATGGTCAAGAGTGAGCCTAGACGCAGAAATCCAATTACAACTCAGCTTAACACACGGGGGCAATGGGAGCCTAGAGGGGGCAGCTGGTCTTATCTGGGTTGTCAGGGAAGGTTTCCTGGAGCGGGCGATGTTTGACCAAGCCTTAGACTGTCAATCGGTACAAGTTAGCTGGGAAAGGGGCAGGGACCTTCCTGGCAGAGGGATGCGGTGCATTTAGAAACAGCTGATTGGAGAAGTGATGGGAAAAGGGCAGCTGGTTTAAATTATTCGTGGCTCACTTTTCTCATCTGTAAAATGGGGATTGTGTTACTCAAGATGTTTTGGGTTGCAAGTGGCAGAAACCCAACTCCATTTGACTTAAGTTAAAAAAGAGAATTTATTAGTTCACAGAGCTTGAAAGTTCAATACACGTTTGGACATCCAGATGTGATCTCATCCTGTCCGTCTCTTGACTCTACTTTCCTCGGCGTCGGCTTCCTTTCCAGGCAGCCCTTTTCTCCCGGTGGCAAAAATTGCTGCCGACATCCCTGGCTGACACCCCATCTTCTCAGCAACCCCAGCAGAAAGGAAGTCCCAGGAGCACGTCTGATTGGACTAGGTTGGGTCACAAGCCTATCCCCAAACCAATGACCCTCGATAGCCAGGGGGATGAACTTCTCCTTTGAGTGGCCCTGCCCAGGTCACATGTCCACCCTCGGGGTCTGAAGGCTGGGACCAATTCTTCGGAAAGCATGTGGACTGAGAATGTTTTCCCACGGAAAATGGTGTGTTGTCATTAAAACGAGGGGACTTGATGCTAAACAGGCAGAGGGAAGTCTGCTCGCCGCAGGAACAGAAATTGCACCTGTCTGGTGCGGGCAATGCCCAGCACATGCTAAGTACACAAGAAGGTACACAAGGTGTGCTGGTCGCCATCACCCTTTTGTCAGAGGTGGGCTCCTTTTGGCTAGTTTTTTAACTCTCATCTCTGTCCTTCCCAGGTGGTCCTGCCGTCCTATGAGGAAGCTGTGTCTCTGCCACCCAAGACTCCGGAGGTGGGCTCAGAGCCTCCCCCCTACTCCGAGGTGTGACAGCGCCAGGCCGCAGCCCTGGTGCTGGAAGAGGCGGAAAGGACTCACAATCCGCTTCTTCGCTTCGGCGGCCTCTGTGCCCTGGGCGAACCACCCGGCTGACTTCAGGACAATCTGCTTGTGTACCCCTTGCTGGCCTGCTTTTCCCGTGGGGCCTGGGAGACGCTCACATTGGGTCAATGCTTTAGGCTGAATGACTCCTTGGGTCTCTTAAAGGTTCAGTTTAACAACACTTGGCTTATTTCGATCAGCTCTGGCATTTGTTTAAACAATTGGTCATTCTAAATTCATTGCATTTGGTTAAATAATTTTCAGCTTGGCCAGTTTAACCAAGTGGCTGACAAATTGAAAAAACATACACTTGTCAGTTCAGTAAAATAATTTGGTCAAACTACAACAGTCCATTGCACGAGTTTGTAAATAGTTGTCAGTTCACACAGCACTTTAGTGAAGTGATCATCAATTAGTCCTCCCCACCAAAGCCATGGGTTCAAGGTCTTCAGAGAGCTTGCTTGAATAAGGATCAAGCTGGCTAACCCAGTCAATTTAGAATAGGTAATAAATTTGACTATTAAAAAAAAAAATCAGATCATCCCCCAAATGATCCAGTTTGATCCAGTACAATGACTGGCTGCCCACTCTGATCAATTCAGTACTTCCAAGTGGCTGAATAATTATTAACTCAAATGAAGATTCAGTCAGACAGTTGCCAAACCATCATTCAACAGCTAGTTCCAGGAAATGACAGTAGTTTTAATTGTCAAACAGTCCCTGTGAACACACATTGTTTTGCTTAAGAGTCATCACCTTCGGCATGTGATCAGAGCAGTCACATAGCAGTGGCCTCCATGAAATGGGTCATCTCGACCACGGTCATCTCTAGTAACGAGACGTCAGTCCATTCCACAGCCTGGTCTATCTATCACCAGTTTGGTTGTAAGTTCTGTCTGATGCTTGTGGTCAAGCAGAAATTAAGCCCTGAAATCAGGCAAACCCATTTGTTGGACTAAGTCCACATATTAGTTCAGTCAAAACAGGGAAACCCTTTGTGGGTACAGCCCTTGCCACGGGGGCTGGTGATGGAGCTGCCGGCAAGGTTTTGGCCCCAACGCCCCCTCTCTCTTTTGCTTGCTTCCCAGAGGGCCGGGGCTCCCGAGGGAGCTGGCCCACACGTAGAGACAGGGCCACAGAAGAGGGCTCTCTGGGATCTTTTGAGGGGTACAGAGGGGGAGGGCTGTGCAAGAGGCTCCCCACCCATAGTCGCTCACATAATTGCTTTGTGTGTGACGGGGAATAAGTTTCAATAAAGCAGCGACGTGCTTCTCTCAGGCTGGTGTGGTTCCTCAGTATGGAGTAGGCGGGGCTCTATCACTCCCAACGCACACGCACGCACACGCATACTCCTGATTGTTCAGTCCAGAGACTCACAGGGGCTCATGTCTAGCTGAGGAGTGTCATGATGTGACACTGTTTCTGATTATAAGTCACAGATCATATAAGTGCCATGATGCCTCCCACACAAGGTGGGAACTCCACTCACCTGGAGAGAACCCACCTGGATGCTGGTGCTGTGCTGGGCACCAGGGGTGATTGTGATGGGTCAGACTTGCCTCTAGTTACCCGCAGTCTAGGATAGGTGAGGACAGATCCATAACTAATCATAAAAGATTGAGGAATGGGGAAAAGTCTGAGGGACCTCAGACACCCACAGAAGGCTTCTTGGAGGAGGTTTCACAAGATGCGTCTGAAGGATGAGTGGGCAGCAGTAAACAAAGTGCGGAAGATGTTCTAGGCAAAAGTAGCAGGATATGGAGGGCCTTTGTGGATGTGGGGGAGGGGAGCTGGGGTAGCTCAGTTTGGCTGCAAGTGGGGAAGGGCGGGAGGGGAGGCTGGTGAGGCCTTGGGCCCTGGCTCGGGAAGGGCCTTTACATACCATAGGGTTCTTTGGCTGCAAGCCCACCGTGGCTAGATTCAGCCAAGAAGGGCATTTACAGGAAGAACATGGTTGCAAGTAAACCTCAGTGAACCAAGTTTATTAAAAAAAAAAAAAAGGGCATTCATGGTGCTTCTTGATTTACATAAATGAAAAGTCCAGGGACTTCTGGCTTTAGGCATGGTTGGACCTAGGAATCAAAGTCTTCGATAATCTCCTTTTTCCACCTCTTGGCCTTCTTCCTCCCCAGCTGGCCGAGCAGCTGTGGGCCTGCCTGAGAGTGAAGTCCGCAGACAGCCTGAGGCAGTTTGAGTTGGGCTCCCCCACTGGTACCCAAAGGGACCTAACAGAGCCTTAAATGTCACGCCCGGGAGTGTGGACTTATCCTGGGATGGGGGAGTCTTTGAAGGGTTTTGGGCAGGGGGGTTACAGGGGCAGGTTTGGGTTTGGGCTTTAGGAAGGAAGAGACCAAATGCAGGGACCCATAAGAAGGCTGGTGAAATCGTGCTGTGGGAAGAGTAGGGGGTGGATTTGAGAGGTGTTGTTAACCTTCTGGATTGTCAGCTTTTCATGGGGACAGCAGATTTCTTCATGCATTTCATCTGCTCTTTATCAGATCCCCAAGCAACTGATAAAGCGAGGCTGTGACAGGGATGGATAGCAAGCTCCCCTCCACACAAGAGGGCACTGAGACCCAGAGACGTCAGGTGACTTTCCTCAGGCCACACAGCCGTCAGGGATTAAACCAAATGACTTTTTTTCCTATTCCAAGTAGAGGCTGTTAAGAGGAGCTGGGGTCCCAGCCTGTGTGAGCTCTTGTCTCTTGTGCAGTTTCCATATGAGGAGGTTCCCCCTAGAACCCCCATCAAATGCTAGGGGCAGAGGTTACAGGAGGAGGGGATTGGCCTTGTCTCCAGCCTCATATCCTCATCAGGAGGACACCAAGGAGCCATGGCTGAGTGTCCTGAGGAACAGCTGAGGTGATGCCCCACCCCCATCCCTGGCCTGAAGCCAAGAAGTAGGCTGAGCTGTATAGTGGGATTGTGTCTTGTGGCCAGGCAGCTGGGAGGGGCTGGCCCAAGGAACAGGAAATAGCTGGGTTTGGGGAAGTCGCGTGGACTGGCCAAGCCAAGCCAACTCGCGATCCGCTGGGCAGCTCTCACCACGGCCCTATCAATGCCCTGTTTGAGGCGCACACAGGGGTCCTTTGACAAGACCAGGCTAGGACCCACTGAGAGGGCCTGTTGGAGCTAGAAGCTCTGAAAGGAGCTGGCCCCAGGACAGAGGGGACTGCACAGGATGGGCAGGTGAGGGCCACCCGGACAGGCTGTCTCTTGGGGAGGAGGAGAGCCTGCAAAA
This sequence comes from Mormoops blainvillei, assembly GCA_004026545.1. Lineage (NCBI taxonomy): Eukaryota > Metazoa > Chordata > Mammalia > Chiroptera > Mormoopidae > Mormoops > Mormoops blainvillei. The sequence goes on from PVJD01011608.1 coordinate 24,621, forward strand.
TCAAACCCAGGTTGCCAGGCAGAAGCACCTCAGGGTGCTTCTGCCACAGTCCTCAGGGCTGTGATGGTAGCAGGAATGGGCCTCCGTAATCGAGTGGATTCTTCAGTGCGTCATCTCTGCGACTGTCCCACTGGTTCCAAGCCACAGGTGTTGTGCGACTATTCCTGAGGCTCAGGGTGCACCAGCCACTTGCCCAAAACCATAGTTGGCTGAGGGGCAGAGCTGGGGTTTGACTCCGATAGGCCTGACTTGAACCTGAGCTTATCTTCCGGTCCTTCCTGCCCCATGTCATCCACCTCAAAGGTGAGCAGAGTGATGACCTGATCTTAGAACCTTGACACACCCCTCAAAGACGGGGCTGAGGCACAGTCATCGTTGTGCACCTGGCACTGAGGACAGGTCTGGCTCAAGAGGTTGTGGTGGAGGGCAGGGGTCCGTTGTGGGTGCAGGGCCCAGACAGAAGGCAGACAGGGAGGCGGCCCAGGGGATGAATGTTGGGGACATGAACCAGGCAGTGGCCGTGGGGTTGGGTAGACTCAAGAGGTATTTGGGAAGCCAGACCTGCAGGGCTTGGACATGAGGGTGAGCAAGAGGGAGGGCCAAGGCTGGTACCTGTGTTTGGAGAGCACTTGGAATTGTGGTATCCAGCTCTGAATTAGGAACACAAGACAGGGAACAAAAGAAGATGCGTTGAGTTTTGTTTATATTTGAGCTACCTTGGGGGATGCGTGATCGGAGGAACTCAGGAGCAGGCTTTGTCTGTAGGTCCGGAGAGTAGGAGACTGAGGAAGGAGGGGAGGGGGATATGAGTGTCATTTGTGGACACACGGGTGTGATGTCACCGAGGCTCTCGGAGGTGTTAACACATCAGCTGGACACAGTGTTGACATGCCCTCAGACGAAAGCACGTGCCTCCTTGCCCTGCCCAGTGTCTGGCTTCTAACCTGCCTGACCGCTTGTAGGGCCTGAGACCAAGACGGCACATGTTAGGTACGAAGACCCCCACAAGAGACCTCATGCACAGGGACTGTGGCCCAAGGGGACCTGTACAGGGTGGGCAGCCCGGGAACACAGCAGCCGCCTGGGCGGTGGGGTGTGTATCCACTTTGCAGGTGAGGAAAGCTAACCCTGTGCTTATGGGCAAGCTCTTTACTCTGTGGGATCTCTGCTGACTGTCGGGGAGGCCAGAGATTCATGTCCAATCAGACACCCTGGGAATGTCTCCAGTTTGCCATGAAATAGTTTTAACTGTCAAGAAAAGCACTTCCCAGGTTAAAGGAAGTTGGGGAGGACTTACCCTTGGGCGCACCTGGAGTTTCTGGGTGGCATCTGAGCAGCAACGACTGTGGGTCTCTGCGGCCACAGGCCCCTGCCCACTACCCGCCCAGATGGGCTCTCTGGCAGCCAGGGCGCGCACTCTCCTGGGACTCCAGGCGGAAGCCTGTCTAATTAGCCACCAAGAGTGCCTGACAGGCAGTGGGCTTGGCAGAGAGAGGCCAGCACAAGGGAGCCATAGCCCTAAATAAACAGAGTCCATCTGGTAAACAGTTTTGCTGCCGCCTCAGGGGCCCAGGTGGTCAAGCAGGACACTGGCCTTGCAGCCTCTTCTGTTCTACCTGCTGGGGGCGCAATCCAGGCAGGAAGACAGTCCTGGCAAAGGCCATGAGACTTGACCACGTGTCAGTGGGTGATTGCAGTCTGGGGACCTCACTTCTGATAAGTCACAACTTAACAATACCACAGATATGTTAGGCCTGACCTTGGCAGGCCCAGGCTGCCGAAATTTTATACGTTGATGGAGCTTTGGGAGAAACGAAGGTGCTTTTACTAATGCCTTTCAGGTGGGGTACTGAAAGGAAGAAAGAACATGCCTGGAGTGTGGGAAGGAAAGATTTAAGTGTTTCTGGGCTTGACTGTCCTCATAAAGGCTGCAGGTGAAGCAACCTTGACACTCTAACATTCCTTGGTTGCCCGTAGTCAGTCCGTGAACCAACGGGGCCAGGCCTTGCTCCCAGGCCACCAATCTCCACACGGAACTTTCCCCCCTTCATTGCTGCAGGCACCCCGGAGGGAAGGGCCTGGAGACTGAACCACGAGAGCAACCGGCCGGCTGTAGTTTGGGTATGTTAGTTAGCATCTAGTGCTTTCCATGCTGACTTTGAAGCAACAACCCCCTAACTGAAAGATGCTGTATTTCCTTGTCCGCCCTCCGCCCTCCTCACTCTCTCGTTGGTTCTGTGCCCATCTATAGCACCCACGGAAGGCAGAAATCTACAATGCCTTCCAATGACCTATGACATTGTGTAGTTCTCTCTTGTTGAGTGTGGGTGGAGCCTGTGAATCTGATAGCATAGTCACTCTTGGGATTAGGTTATGCTGGATGGCACTGTTAACTTTAAGAAAGGGGGACCACCTTGGGTGAGCCTGACCTATGAGGTGATCCCTTAAAAGGGACTGGGCTCTTTCTGAAGAGGGGGACTCGGGAGGGGAGAGGTCTGAAGCGTGAGGAGGCTTTGGAGCAGACCACGTGGTAAGGAACTGTGGGTGGCCTCCAGGAACTGAGAGCAGTGCCTGGTCAATAGCCAGCAAGAAGATTGTGAGGGGCGGGTGGATTTAGTCTGACACCTGCAAGGTATAACTGAATTCTGCCAACCACTGTGTAAGCTTGAAAGAGGGCCTTGAGCTCCAGAAAAGAATGCAGCCCGGCTGACATGTTGATTTCAGCATTGTGAGGTATGGAGCAGAGAGCCCAGTTTGGCTGTGCCCAGACTTCTGGCCTACAGAAGCTGTAAGGTAACAACACACTTTTGCTGTTTTAAGCTGCTAAGTTTGCGGCCATTTGTTATATAGCAAAAGAAAATGAGAAGTACCACCTCTTCCCAATTTGGAGGAAGTTTTATCTTCTTCCTCCTTAAACGCGTAAGTGGCAGCAGTGGCAATAATCCTGAATGTCCAAAATCTTGTCAGGGCAGGTGCAGGGTTTTGCAATTGAAGGATGAAACAGAGAGCTGAACTCTGTTCACACATCTCCATGTGCTCTTCTCAGGTCTCCAGGGGCTCTGTTTTGAGGCTGAAGGGGAAGACAGCCTCAGGCAGCATGAATACAGGCTAGGTACTTTGGAAAATGGGGAGAAAAATATATTCTGTTCCGCTAGCTGGAGACTTACATTAAATTCAGAGCACAAATCTTTAAGAGGGAAAGAGACAAATTGAACTGCCACTGGGAGCTGGCACTTGGCTGCTAAGGGGCTGAAATCTGTGTGTTAAAAAGAATGTTTGTAAGAAATGAGGATGTTCTTACATCCTCACATATAGGGATATTCTTCCCTATTCACTAGGGAAGAATAGCTCAGTGGGGGCCTGACCATGGTCTTTGGGTCACTGAACATGGTACACCAGCAGGTGTGCTCACCTTGGAGCTGATGGAATACTTTGGGGGGTAGATAGCAAGCTCCCCATCCAAGAGGTATTCCAGAGACAGAGAGAGAATTTAAGTTTCACATTGGGGGTTGGATGATATGGGTAGTTTAGTTATATCAGAACCTCCTGGAGAGCTTAGAAATATAGATATACTGGGTCTGGGGTGGGGCCTGAGAATCTGCTTTTTTTTTTGAAGAATCTTAACCAAATTGCCAGTTTGGGGGTCACTGAAGGAAGTGTCAAACAGACTAACTTGCAAGTACATCTAGATGAGGATGCTTGTTCTGCCTAGAGCCCTGGAGCTCCGAGTCGGCCCGGGGTCCTGTGCAGACACCTCCCTTCCTCACTCTCACCTGCCCCACCTGTCAGGGCTGTTCTCCCGCAGGAGGACCCCAAACACGGCCTCGTTTGGGACTTCCACACTTGAGAAAGCTTTACCTGAGCTTCTCTGAAATCCCTCCAAAGCAGATCCTGAGACGAGGACTTGGTGCTGGTGGTTTATCTGGGAGGTGGTCCCAGGAAGGACAGCGAGAGGGGAGGGGAGGCAGGGAAGGGATAAGCCAACAAAAAGTGCCTTATCAAGCAGTTCACTTCTGTGGGCAATTGGGGTTCGCTCCTGTTGGGGACCCTCTGAGGGACAGTGAGAAGTACCTCTTGGAACTGTCCAGCAGGGAGCATGGGGAAGAGGGGGTATTTATTCGCAGCGCCCATCCCCCAATGGTTGAGGGTTGCCCTCTGGGAAATGCCAGGGCCGCCTTGCTCACTGTCAGTGACATGAAAACTGCCTGCTGACTAAGACAGAAGGCACAGTGAAGACGGCACCGAGGCAGCGTTCAGTACATGTCCTTCTCAACCCCTCTGTCACCCTGCCATCGACTTCCCGACCTACAGACAGGAATCTCGAGAGCAGAGATGTGAAGGGAGTCACTTGAAGTCAACACGACTGGTAGAGGACAGACTCCAACCCAGCTCGGTCTGATCTCAAAGTTGTTTCACGTCACAGGATTCCCCAAAGTCTGGTCTGCACGCCCCTGGCAGAATGCAAGATAATTTTTGGTGCTAAGTGGATGAAAAAGTTAAATTTAATTTGTTTCAGATTTATTTAAAGGCACAGTGGAATATATACATAAACTGTATCGAACCAGTGATTTCATGGCTGTCATTTCTTAGGAGAAGGAGACATTAGTTTTTGACAAGTGGATTGAGAGTTCAAGAGAAAGATGGACTAAATAAAGGTAAATATATGTGTGGATCCAGCTAAACTGTGATGATGGTGAGTGAAGGACACAGGGGACATGCTGCCCTGGACCAGGCTGCATCTCTTGTCTTGGGAGCTCACGACAACCAGGTTTGCTCTTTTGGAAAGAAACTGAGCCTTGGGGACCAGAGCGGGCATCCCGTGAACTTTCCACAGAGCCATGCTCTGCCCAGGGGCCGCTCGCTTTATCACAAACACTCTCTCTCTCTCTCTCTCTCTCTCTCACTCTCTCCCATAAAACACTAAAGGCTTTAAGTTTCTGGAAACCTGAGGTGTGTGAAAACAAGGAGCGGGAACAGCGGGAGCCCTTCGGACTGGCGAGCAGCCTCGAGGAAGGCCCCTCAGTGCATTTTTTTCCTCTGGCCAATACCAGACCCACTGTTCCCAATTTTGATTCCTGGGGAAAAATGTTTCACATTTTAAAAACACAAATATTTATTTTCTTTTCTCAATGTATATGCTGAACTTCCAGGTCTCCTTCCCCGCAAGTCCTTGCTTTCACTGTGGAATGTTAAAGCTGCCCCTTTATTTGGGCTCGGGCGGCGGAGGGGGGAATCCATCTCTGTTCCTGAAAACTTACCTGTAGCATATTTCTGTGGCTCCGCTAATGAGCAGAGAAGTGACCCAGAAAAGGCGCCTGTGTTCCTCTGAGGAGCCCATAGAACTGCCATTCAGAGCCAGAGCTGAAAGAACCGTTTCATGGGCCCAGCTGCTGCTCCGGCCAAGGGAGCGTTGTACCCTGAGCTCTGGACACAGCCCTGTCCACCAGGCAAGGGGGCGGCTGGTGAAGGGACTCGAGCTCACGTTCTCCTCGTCCACGTTCAGCAGGCCCATGGGGAGAGCACTCTGCCTCTGTCACCGTTGGTCACTGCTGCTGACTCCGGCCTGACCCTTCGTCGTTCGTTCTTCCTTTTAGTTCATTTCTTCATTTGCGCACCACATGCCCTGTTCCAGGCAGCATGCTGAGTCCTGGAGAGTCAGTGGCGACCGGGATAGGCAAGACCCCTGCTCGGAGGGAGCTGACATGCTTGGGGGGAGGCAGGTAATACTCTATAACACAGTTTGGGGAAGTCATAAATACCACAGTCACGGTGCCTATGCTGTCTCCGGAGAAGAGAATTAGACTTAAAAGTGGCAAGGAGAAAAGAAACCAGCAGCCTTCTGGCTTTGAGAATTGGGGAGGGTTACACACCATATGAATAAATGAAACTGAAACGGGGAAAGTTGGAGGGAAATGCTTTCAACTTCCTTTTTCTCTAAAACTGGGGCAAGGAGGACTGAGACCTGAGTTCCAGGCTTGGCTCAGCCTCTACACTGGCTGGGTGGCTTCAGGCAAGTCATGAACTTCTTTGGCCTCAGTTTCCTCATCTGACGAATGGGCTAATAGACTCAGGTCTGCTGGCATCACTCAGGTTTGTCGGGAGAACAAAGGAGTATATGATAGAGCGAGTGACTGTCATTGTTTATGACAGCTGTGAAAGTATTGGGTGGGTCAGCTGTGCCCAGCAACCATTTTAAAGAAAATGTCTGTACATTTCCTTTTATTAAGGTGCAATTTACATAGAGTGAAGTGCACAGGTCTTATGTGTTAACGATACTACCCACTGGGGATATGATAATTCTTTGGCCCCCATCTCCACTTTTGTCCTCTCATTGCCTCCTTGCATGGTCCCAGTGAGGTGGGCAGGCCAGGTACCGCCATTCCCACTGTGTGATAACAAACCAAGGCTCAGAGAAGTTAAGTCACCAGCTCCCGGGCATACAGCTGGTCAACAGCAGAAGTGGGTTTGATTCTGGATCTCTCAGGCGGTCAGGCCCGAGCTCCTTTCTCTTTATCCCATCAACTGCTGGACCTCGATGCAACTCCAGGGACCATTGCTGGTTACATTTCTTTATTTTTGTCTCCTCCATGCAGACCCTGGGTTGGGCCTGGATGCAGAGATGAGTCAACCAGACTTTGATCTACTCGTGGATGAGACAGACAATGCACTGAAGCACAGGGAGGGGGCATAACCCAGGGTAGTGGGGAAGAGGTGGGAGCGGAGAGGGCACCTCCGCCAAGCTACAGCTGAGCAAGCAGGGTAGCTGAGAACACCAGCCTGAGGCTCTATCCTGGTAATGACACTTCTTAGCTGTGTGACTTCAGACAAGTTACTTCACCTCTCTGTTTTTCAGTTCCTCATCTGAGAAATGAGGGCAATAATAGTAGCTGCCTCACAGGGTTGTCAAGAGAATTAAATGAGATAGTTCATGTAATTCTGTTCCTCTAATCAATTCTAGGAGGTAGGTGCTGTTAGCATCCTGTTTTCAGATGAGGAATTGGAGGTGAAGTACATTGCCCGTGGTCACACAGGTGGCATATGGCAAATCCAGCTACTCTGGCTCCAAGTCTGTGCTTTTAGCTCCCTTCTCGACTGCCTCGCACATGCCAAGTACTAATGTACACGCTACTCCAATTATGATCTTAAAAGATTCTGTTTGGCAGAGTGAGTGCCATGAAAAGCATTCTGGGCAGATTGCCCTGTATGTGCGAAGACTTGGAAGAGAACTCCGAGAATCCAGGTGTAGTTGGAGAGCAGGGCTTGCACGGAGGGGCAGGAGATAATTGAGGCTGGAGAAGGGGAAGTGTGTGCAATGAGAAAATTAGGGTTGAAACTGCAGGTAAGAGAAGAATCTCGGTGTGGGATGACGGTGCAGGGCAGGGCTGGGGCGTGAGGCCATGGAACTCAGGTTTCTCTGGCCTGAGAGTCACAGCTTCAGGTCAGCACAGGTTCCAGCCCCTGGAGGAGACACCCCCCACCCTGCAGCTGCAAGCTGCAAGGGCAAAGGAGCCCTTGTGGTTGGAGGGGCCTCTCCAACCCAGGCCAGGCAGCTTACTCCCGTTCCCGGCTTCCTCCCTTCCCTCCCTGGAGGGAGGAACACACACACACACACACACACACACACACACACACACACACACACACCCCTGCATTTAGCAGGGCCCCACCCCCCACACAAGGAGGCAAGGGGCAGGGCAGGCCTCCTGGCTGGGAGGTTGGGCAGCAAGGTTGATAAGACCAGGAGCCTACTGCCCTCCACCACTGTGCCGGCTGCTGCCCGCCCACGCTGCCAGGACCATGAGGGTCATCTCTGGTGCCAGCCTCGTGCTCTGCGGTCTGCTGCTGCTGCTCTTGGTCCCACGCACACTTGGCCTTGCCCCCCAGCCCAGAGGTGAGGGGGCCTATGTGAGGTGGGGGACAATGGTGGAGTGGCCCCTGACTGGCAGCTTGGGGGCCTGGGCACTGAGAAGGTATCTGAGATGAGGAGAGGGGCAGGGAGGCAGGGCTGCCAACAGGCTAGCACAGGAGCAGACAGAGACGACACTCATAAGAGCCAGGGCTGGGGTGGCCCTCAGCCTGCTCTGTCAGGGGACATGAGTGAGCTTCTCTCTGGGACCCCAGAGTCTTTCCTGGGGTTCCTTGGCCCCCAGGCTGCCCTCAGGGCTCATCAGGGACCATGCATGCTGTGGGACTCGGGACTGGTGTCTCGGGTCACTGAGGGCAGATGCTACACAGAGAGCGGCTGATGCTTGGAGCTGCTCCAAGCCCAGGGCTGAGCTCGTGGTTCTGTGATGAGTGTGCCTCTGGGATGGGGGTTAGGGGATGGGGGTTAGGGGATGGGTGAGACTCCATTTCTGCTCACCAGCCCTTGGGCTCCCTGCTGGCTGTACCACTCCCAGTTTCAGCCTTGGGTACTGAATTCTCAAATGGCCAGCTCTTCCTGTACAGATGGGGGAAACTGAGGTTGGAAAGGGGAGGATCTATGACCACACAGTGAGAGAGCCCCAAAGCCTCCTGGCTCTTGAAACACTGCTCTATGTTGTGGCCATTTCTCTCTCCCTCTCTGGGCCTCAGTTTACCCATTTTTTGCTGCAAGGTCATTTCTTCTTTTTTTTTTTTTAAGATTTTATTTATTTATTTTTTAGACAGAGAGGAAGGGAGGGAGAAAGAGAGGGAAACATCAGTGTGTGGTTGCCCCATTCAGGCCCCCTACTGGGGACCTGGCCCGCAACCCAGGCATGTGCCCCAGACTGGGAATCGAACCGGCGACCCTTTGGTTTGCAGGCCGGTGCTCAGTCCACTAAGTCACACCAGCCAGGGCTGCAAGATCATTTCTAAGGTCCCTTGAAGAACTCTGATGCCTGGGTTTAGGGTGTGGTGCCTGCTTAGCTGGGTGAGCTGGGCAAATGTTCCAGTTCCCGAGTCTTCCTGCATCCTTATTTGGTAGAGGGTATGCCCAGCTCAGACTGGGTTCACTTTGGACTGAGCCCCTCTGGCTGCAGGCCCAGGACAGTATCTTCATCAAGCAGTAGCCTTTCTCCCCACTGAACAGATGAAACAGAAGCTCTTAAAGCTGCCATGACCTGCTCAGGGCCACCAAGTAGCTGAGCCATGATCTGAAGCCCCGTCTACCTCGCTCCCAGTTCCAAGCACTTCCCAGCACGTGGTGCTGCCTCCCAGGGTGTCTGGAAAGACATCTTTCCTTGGGGGTGTGTCTTGGGGGCTCACTTGGTCAGGCTGCCCAGGAAGCTACTGGAAATTTCGGCCCCTTCCCCCTGCCCTTGGACACCAGCCAGCAGGCCACGCCGGCTTTGGGAAACTGGGTCCACTTTGTTGATTTGTTTTGCTGTTCAAATGAAAGAGTCTGTGTTGACAGGCACTGTGTTGGGCCTTAAGACTGTGTCCACCCCAGAGGGCCCACCCTCAGTGCCTGGCTTCCCAGCTTGGAGAAACAGCTGCCCCTTGTTGATGGAGCCACCCTGGGCTCAACCCTGAGAAGTGGGTTTTAAAGGTGATCCTTGCCTTTGCTGCTCCCTGAACACCCACCGCATGCCCAGCCCGGTGCTGGCACCCTGTGTGCACTTTTGCTCGTCCTCACAGGATCTTGTGAGGAAGGGATAAGCAGCTCATTGTATAGATGAGAAAAACTGAGGCTCAGAGAGGAGAAGTGAGTTACCCAAGGCCAGGATTGGAGCCTCTCCTCCCCGGGAGCGGAGCTGTGAGGTCTTTGGCAAGTTGCCTGGCTGAGCGCCCTCATGATAGCGAAGGCCCCAGGTAGCCTGGCTCAAGTCCACTCTACTCTGCCCGAGCCCTCGGGTCTGGATCTATGTAGCCCCGATGCTCTGCTCTTTTGCCTGAGCATTTTGGCCTGGTCTCTGCCCGCTGCTCTTTTTCATCTCCCTCCTTCCTCTCCTAGGGCACCTCTGCCGAACCCGGCCCACAGACTTGGTGTTTGTTGTCGATAGCTCGCGCAGTGTACGGCCCGTGGAGTTTGAGAAGGTGAAGGTGTTCCTGTCCCAGGTCATCGAGTCACTAAATGTGGGGCCCAATGCCACCCGGGTGGGTGTGGTAAACTATGCCAGCTCTGTGAAGCAGGAGTTCCCGCTGCGGGCCCATCTCTCCAAGGCTGCGCTGCTTCAGGCTGTGCGCCGCATCCGGCCGCTGTCCACGGGCACCATGACTGGTCTGGCCATCCAGTTTGCCATCACCAAGGCCTTCAGTGATGCTGAGGGTGGTCGCGCCAACTCCCCTGACATCAGCAAGGTACGTGTCCCCCTCCCACCCCTGCTGGGGTCCTGCTGTTTGCAGGCTCCCACTGGGTGCTGAGGGTTTTGCCTGAATACACTTCAATTCTCCCACCAACCTTATGGGATGGCCATTTACAGATGAGGAGCAGACTCAACTAAAAGAAGTGGCAGAGCTGAGCCCATCTTTCCCCATCCTTCTGACCCTAGGTGAGCACTTGATTATTTCAGTGTAGTTGACCTTGGCTTCCCAGCCAGTCTGTGCTCCTCGAAGGCAGAATGAGAGAGTTCAGATGTTTACATGATGGGTAAGGGCGTGGACACTGCCACCACCCTGTTTGGGTTCAAGTCCCTGCTCCATTGCACTCACCTCTGAGTGAGTTACTTCATCTCATGTGCCTCAGTTTTCTCACCTATAAAATGGGAGTAACATAACAGCTTCTCAAGGGGCTCTTAGGAAGACTAAATGAGTTCATAAGCACAAAGTTCTCAGAAGAGCACCTGGCAACTAATAAACCCCATACAAGCATTAGCTATTAAAAAAAAAAAAAGCCTTAGAGCAGGGTTCCCCAACTCCTGGTCCACGGACTGGTACTGGTCCACGGCCTGTTAGGAACTGGTCTGTACCGCAGGATGAGAGCAGCTGGTGGGTGAAGTGAGCGAGTGAAACTTCAGCTGTATTTACAGCCGCTCCCCATTGCTCACATTACCGCCTGAGCTCCGCCCCCTGTCAGCTCAGTGGCATTAGATTTTCACGTGAGCCCGAACCTTAGTGTGAACTGTGCATGCCGAGGGATCTAGGTTGTGCGCTCCTTGTGAGAAACTGGTGCCTGATGATCTGAAACGGAGAGCTGGGGAGTGGCTGCGAATACAGATTATCATTAGCAGAGAGGTTTGGCTGCACTGAGAACATCCTGAAATCATCCCCCCACGCCTCCGGTCAATGCAAAAATTGTCTTCCACGAAACCAGTCCCTGATGCCAAAAAAGTTGGGGACCACTGTCTTAGAGGGTAGGGGCTCAGAAAAATGAGGCGACATTCCCCAGTTGCAAAGTCAGTGAGGGCCCCAAGCAGAATGCTGAGCATTTCCACAGACCTGTACCCACGTGTCATTTTCAGGACTCAGCCCAGGGCCTGTGAGTCCAGCCAGGTGTCCTCTCCGCCCTCTGGTCCTCCCATGGGCTGGGCACCTTCCCATCACTGCTGTTATTGGACTGAGGACTCACCATTTGCCTGACTGGGGCCCCAGCCCAGGGAAGCACTCTTTCTTACCCCCTTGGGTACCCCACTCTCCGGTGTGCAGTACATGACTATGACATGAGTGTCGAAGGAACACAATTCTGCTGAGGGGTGGTGTCTCCATTTTACAGATGAGGAATCTGAAACACAGAGAGCGTAAGCAGAGAGCCCAGCTAGTAAGTGTAGATGTGTTCACAGACGGTAGCATATAACCCCAGTCATTACGGCCCTCAAAGAAATGGCACATCGGGCAGCCTGTCGGTCTTATTTTGTGGGCGTCGCTTACAAGTTCCGGCATGAGGTTGACGGTCCTGGTGACTGGGAGGATGTGGTGGCCCTGGGAGCCTAATGGAGAGAGGTAAAGGGGATGGTGCAGACATCTATAGTTGTCAGCTCTCCAGAGCTAACTGTTTCACCCCAGCTCAGGCCAGGGGTGGGCAAGGGAGGAGAGTTCTCCCTTAGCTGAAACAGAGATGGAGGTCTGGGGGAGCTGACACCAAACATTAGGGGTTCAACCTGGAATTTACCTGTGGGAAGTCCTACAAGGCGGATTGAAAGTCCCAAAACTGGGTTGAAGGGGGACTCAAGGAGACGGTGGGCCTCAGAGGAATCCATGTGGTCGCGAATAGTCTCGGCTAGGTTTTCAGTGCCAGGAGCCCAAGCCTCCGGAGGGGAAGAGACTGTGCAAGCTCACTCCCCAGGGGACCCAGGGCAATACCACAAATAGCAGTTCCCCTTGCCCTGGCTGGTGTGGCTCAGTGGATTGAGCATTGGCCTGTGAACCAGGGTCGCTGGTTCGATTCCCCAGTCAGGGCGCATGCCTGGGTTGTGGGCTAAGTCCCAGGTAGGGGGCGCACAAGAGGCAACCACACATTGAGATTTCTCTCCCTCCCTTCCCCTCTCTAAAAATCAATATATAAAATCTTCAAAAAAATTAAAAAAAAATCCAGTTCCCCTTCTTGGCCTCTTACTCTGAATCATCTCACTTGAACCTCACCACAACCCCCTTTTCTAGATGAAGAAATGGAAGCTCGAAGGTGAGCTGTAACTTGTGGGGTTGCATTTCTAACCTGGCCTTTCTGAACCACCCGGGGCCAGGAGTGGGGACCCAGGAATCAGAAGCAGACCCCATCAGAAGCTGAGAAGCAGCCGAGGGGGCTGGACGCCAAGTTCTAGGCCCTGGTAGAGCTGTGAGGACCCAGCTTCAGGACGGGCTCAGGCATGGGGTGATGAGGGCTAGGCTCAGCGCCAGAATCCCCTCCTGTCTCCTCTTCCAGGGTGCAGAACAGAGGAGCCTTACTGGAGGACAGCAGACAGCCTTTTCCTCTGCGGAAAGGACATGTAGTATCTGGGAATGGAGGGAGAAAAGGTGGCATCTATGTGGGACTGGCTCCCTCCCTCTGCCGTCCTCTGGTGGCCAAACAGCAAAACTGCACGGTGTTGGGCACATTTGCTTGGCCTCGCGTCAGAGGCCCCAGTCTGGGCTGGGGAAGATGTGGCCCTGACCGCTGTATGCCTAAAGCAGGAGACATCCAGAAGCCTTCGTCAGATGCGAGAACACCTCAGCCTTGTCTCTTTCAGTCAGAGGAAACCTGTCTTCTCTTCCTCTAGGCTTGTTCTCTTCCCTGGGGCAGAGCCCTGGCAGGGGGTTAGATCCGCCTGCAACCAGCTAGCCTCGGTCTTCTCTTCTGCCAGCAGTTCCAGGGTTTACTGGAGGGCCAAGCGCCCAGGTCGGCCCAGAGCTGCGAGGGGGGCTCGCTCCTCACACGTGTCCCTGTGTGTCGCAGGTGGTCATCGTGGTGACGGACGGGAGGCCCCAGGACAGCGTGCGGGACGTTTCTGCCCGGGCCCGGGCCAGCGGCATCGAGCTTTTCGCCATTGGCGTGGGCCGTGTGGATAAGGCCACGTTGCGCCAGATCGCCAGCGAGCCGCAGGAGGAGCACGTGGACTACGTGGAGAGCTACAGCGTCATCCAGAAACTGTCCAAGAAGTTCCAGGAGGCCTTCTGCTGTGCGCGGGGCGGGGCCGGGGCGGGACGGTGGCCTATAAGGGCAGGGGATAAGCTAGAGCTAGCATCTGGGGTGAGGCCAGGGGTGGGGGGTGGTGGGGGTGCTGATCCAGGAGTGAATCCGCAGCCCGGGCTGAAGGGAGCTGGGGAGAGGCAATGCCAAGACCCCTTTCATGTACCAGCGTCCTGGTAGGGACCTAGGAGAGGCGGGTATGCAGTAAAGAGAGGACCTGAAAAAAAACCTGTGCGTGTTTGGATGTCAGGGGGAGGGGTTAGGTGCTAAAGTGTTCCCTTGATGCAGGAGGGTCTGAGGGGCTTGGGCACTGGGCAGGAGAAGGTGTAGAGTTCTTCGAAGAGGGGAAGTGGGCCTGCGAGCAGTCTTTAGGATTTGACGAGGCAGAAGGGTCGGGGCCTCGAGTAGGATGGGGCGGGGCCAGAGCAAGGACTTGTCCCCATTTGTAAAGTGGCTCTAAGAAGACCATGCATGTTATTGTGAGAATTCAGTGAAATAGCGCATGGCATAGCGCTCGACAGGTGGTAGTTAACAAATGTTTGTCGAGAGTCTTGTGCGTGCTGTGCTCTTCGCCGTGTGTGCTGTTCTAGGCACTTGGGGTACAGCAGTGAACGGGATAGAACAAAAAAGCTCTTGCTCCTGTGGCCTTTACCATTGTAGCAGGAAGTTTTAGTTTTATCATCAGCATTATCAGCCTTCTTCAGGGATGTGAGCCCTGGGGCAGTGATTCCAGCATTGGGATGAGGCTCTGGGGCTCGGACCCCTCCTAGTTGAGGGCCTCAGTTACCCTGAGTGGCGGCCCATCCTGGCTGAGATATTCAAGGCCCTGGGACTGTGAGATTCTGAGTCTCCCCTTGTCTCCACAGTGGTGTCAGACCTGTGCGCCACAGGAGACCATGACTGTGAGCAGGTGTGCATCAGCTCCCCGGGCTCCTACACCTGCACCTGCCGCGAGGGCTTCAACTTGAACAGCGATGGCAAGACCTGCAATGGTCAGTGGGGCTGGACAGAGGCAGCCATGGGGGTGGGTGGGGGAGGGAGGGGATTGGACCTTGGCTACTCCCCAGCCCATCTGAGCCCTTCCACACTTTGCCTCTGGACCAATCTGCAAAGGTGATGGATTCCTTCTAGAGTTGGATGACGACCGAACGTTTTCTTCTGATTTCCCCCTTTTGACACAGTGGGTGGTGGGTTTAGTGTGGTGGAAGGAGTCACATAGTCTTGAGTTCAAATGTTGGTGCCACTACCTCTGAGCCTTGTGGTCTTTCAGTTTTCAATGCTGTAAAATGGGCCAGGAACTTTGGGTTTATAGGGAGAGTTTTAAGGATAAGATGAGATGACTCTCCGCACAGAGCTTGGTGTGTGGGAGGTACCCAGCCAGCGGTCAGATGGATGACTGTCTTTCAGCCTCATCTGTTTGCCTTCTCATACTCCCCAGTCTGCAGTGGTGGCGGTGGCAGTTCGGCCACTGACCTGGTCTTCCTCATCGATGGATCCAAGAGTGTGCGGCCGGAGAATTTTGAGCTGGTGAAGAAGTTCATCAACCAGATTGTGGACACGCTGGACGTGTCAGACAAGCTGGCCCAGGTGGGACTGGTACAGTACTCCAGCTCTGTGCGCCAAGAGTTCCCGCTGGGCCGCTTCCACACCAAGAAGGACATCAAGGCGGCTGTGCGAAACATGTCCTACATGGAGAAGGGCACCATGACTGGGGCTGCCCTCAAGTACCTCATTGACAATTCCTTCACTGTGTCCAGTGGGGCTCGGCCTGGTGCCCAGAAGGTGGGCATCGTTTTCACCGATGGCCGGAGCCAGGACTACATCAATGATGCTGCCAAGAAGGCCAAGGACCTTGGTAGGTGCTCCCTCCTGGACGCTGAACAGCACCGATGACCAGGCATACATGGCACAACCCAGGTGTAATTTATCTTAGTGTTTATTCTGATCAGTGCCTTAAACCCAGGTTCAATTTTGAATGAGAAAGGATTGGTTCATCTATGTCTTTCTTATACTGGTGACGGAACTGAGGCCCCAGAAAACTACGTGAAGTATGTGGCTTGTTTTGATGGTCCTTTAGTAAGAGGGCCTTGGAACTTTTCCAGTTGAATGTTCCCAAGAACATACCAACTATTGGAAGGCAGCCCATTTTGGGACGCACCTGAGCCTTAGTTTTAGTGCCGATTAAATGAGGGTAATAATAACCACCAGATGATGGTTTTGAGAGTTAAATGAGATTACAAAGCTTCCAGTACAGGGAGCCAGTACAGGTGACATATAGTAGAATCTCAATAAATGTTGACTTCCTCAATGTCTTTGTCCCAGGCATTGTGCCTGCAATTCCAGCAGTTGCCACCAGGAGGTATCTGGTGTTGATTTCCTGGGCATCCTCCAAGAGGCTCAGTCATTGCTATGTCCCCATCACCATCCTTACTTGACTTGGCCCTCTTGGCAGGCTTTAAGATGTTTGCAGTGGGCGTGGGCAATGCCGTGGAGGACGAACTGAGGGAGATCGCCTCAGAGCCCGTGGCAGAGCACTACTTCTACACGGCTGACTTCAAAACCATCAACCAGATTGGCATGAAGTTGCAGAAGAAGATCTGTGTGGGTGAGTGAGTCCAGGGCTGGCATGGCTGGGAGGGGCAGGTGGAGCTCTGGGGGTGGGGCACAGAGCCATCCTGGAACTGGATGTGGGTGGGGAGAAGCAGGAGCTCAGTGGGCACCACGAATTCGCAGAACCAGGAGGGAGGCCGGCCAGTCTAACTCCTCCTACCCACACACGTATATTTATTGAATGCTCGTACAGTGAATGACGCTGTCCTCAGTGCTCTCCAGTATTAAATCATTCAATTCTATTTGGTAGGAATATTTTTATCCCCGCTTTACAGACAGGAAAACCAAGGCCAGAGGGGTGGAAAAATTGTTCATAACTGGAGAAGCTGGGATTTGAATCCTGGCCCCTCCCCTGATCCAACTGGTTCCCAGTGGCTGAGTAGGGACTCCAGACCCAGATGTGCCTGCATCTTTGCTCTGACACTAACTACCTATTGATCATGGATAAGCTGTTTCACTTCTTGGGTTCTTCATTTGTACAATGGGATTAATGAACTTCAAACCCAAAGGATTGGGGTGAGGAGTCACCAGGATGACAGAAAGGCTCCTGACAGCAGTGTCCTCAACATAGTAGGTGCTCAGTGCAGTGATGCTGTTATTGGAGTTCTTTTCCAGGGCCCTGGGGGATCGGGAAGACATTTACAGGTCACCCTCCATCACTCCTGGGAGCCCTGTCTCAAGAATTCTACGTATCTCTACCCCCTCAGGCGTCCTAAGCCACACATTCCTCCCAGACTCCCTTGTCCTGGCTCTGGGCAGCGACTACCCTGCCTCCCTGCCTGGCAACCACTCACGGTCCCTTTGTCTTTCTCTACATCCTGGCCCCTGCAGAGGAAGATCCATGCGACTGTGAGTCCATTGTGAAATTCCAGACCAAAGTGGAGGGGCTGCTGCAGGCCTTGACCAAGAAGCATATCCTTTTCCAGGGGCTGATGTAGGGCGGGGTGGGGCAGGGGCCAGGGCACTGTGGGGGGAGGCGAGGGAGCCACGCTGCTCTGTGTGTGGAGTTGGGGCAGGTTCCTCTTCGCCTGCTTCCTGCTGAAGACGGGCTGGATTCTGGCCAGATAGGCTGACACCAGCTTTGATACCGACCCTATCAAAAGCAGTGGCTTCTAGAGGGAAAACAGAGAAACTGAGGCAGAGTTCAAGACCTAGAGTCCTGGACACATTTAGGAAATCACGGTGCCTGTGGACACCCTACTTCTCGGGCTCTTGGTGGACATGACTGATACCAGCCCCCACTTAGATGGGCCTGGGCCTCGAACAGCTCCCCTGGCCTAGTCAGGACCAAGTCGGGGAGCCAGCTGGCCTAAACCTGCACCTGGGCAGGCCTGGGCATTCAGGCCTCATCGTACTGGCTGTGTTTTTGGAGAGCACCATTCTGAGGGCGGTGGTTGGATAAGGTTGGACATTGGGGAAAACACGCTGTGGGGGTGGTGGTGAGAGAAAGCCCTGCAGAGTGTCGCTCAGCAGGAAACAGGAAGCGGGGGCCCTGAGTCCGGGTCCCTCACGACCCTGCTCTGGTCAGCCTGCACCTCTCCTTAACTCTGAGCCCACTGGAAGCTGTGAGTAAGCGGCTGGCTGTCATGGAGAACAGGATCGTCTAAGGCCGCTCGTCCCAGCTGTGGCGTCTCCACCTCCCTGCCCCAAGCACAGCTGACGGAGTCCCGCGGGTGTCCCCTAGAGCCCTGAGTTTAGCCTAGCTTTGTCCTTTAGTGAGGGGGATTTGGGAGGGGCAGGCCCCTGGGGTGGCACCAGGCCTCTCCTGCCTCCAACAGCCTTCAAGCCCTGCTCAGGGGGGCGTGTGTTTGGGCACGCATGTGCCGGGAGGGCATGGTGTTTGGGAACACGTGTGTGAGTGTGTGTGCCTGAGGGCCAGGTGTGTCTGGGACCAGTGTAAGAGCAAGAACACAAGCGTGAGTGTAACTGGGACTGCGTTTGCATTTTTTAACCCAAAGCTTAATATATTCCTATTTTTAGGTAACCCCTCATGACCGCGAGTGCTGTGAATCTCTTCTGAGTTCTCTGTTCCTTTTTGGAAAACAATTAAAATGTGATTTAAATTAAGCACTGAACGGGCCAGAGGCAGTGTGGTCATTTGGAGAGCAGGGGAAAGGATGGATGAGGGTGATTGCTGGGTGGTGACAGTGGCGGGAACAGCGATGACAGCGGCAGCTCCCAAACCCAACACCTGCTCACGGTCATCCTGCCTTTTCAGTGACACGTTCATTTCCAAGATCTCATTTCATGCTCCCGGTAACCCTACCCGGAACAGACCCGAGGCAGCCCCGTTCCCCGGGTGGGAAAGCCGAGGGTCCAAGTGATGAAGTGACTGGCTCAGTGCTGGGTCAGCTGCAGAGCCAGGACTTGTATCCAGGACTCCGGACGTCAAAAGAAAAAGGCACAGAGAAGAAGGGCTGTGGCTCCTGTCAGACTTCATTCATTCATTCATTCATGAAGACAAAAAAACACAGAATATACGCCCCGTGTCATACAGTGGGGAGGGGGTGGCTTATGACATAGACAGAGTTGCTGCTCTAGGTGACTTAGAGTTGAGCAGGGTGCCCTGCCACCCTCATGTAGCTGGAGGAAAAGACAGTGGGTTTAGGTGGTACATGAGGAGTGTGTGTGTGTGTGTTTTAGAGAGAGAGAGAGAGAGGTGATGGGAAGGGTCGCAGCCCAAGGGCCCCTGTTGGAGTCCTCTCTGATGGTTCCTTGTGTTTTAGAAGTTTCACCCTGCCCCCAACACAGATGGCTGCAGGCCCCACCTCAGGGACAGCACAAGGGAAAGACTGCTGATCCCCAAGTTCCCCCAACCCCACCGGGACCTGCCAGCCTCTCCCAGGCCCCTCCGCATCAGCCCCCTCTGGAACGTGGATCCCTTGCCCCCCAGAGGGGGGCGTAGGTGCTTTTCTGAACTCACCCTTGTTTCATGGCGCATTTTTAGTGTTACTACTAGATTCACACTTGAGAGCGTGGAAAAGGCTTTTACGAGAAGCTCAGAGCATCCTGGAAGGTCTTCCTTAGAGGCGGTTCAAAGAGGCAGAATACCCCCATCAGCAAGGCCCATGAGTCACAGTCGTGCAACAGCCAGCCTCACAGGAGCAGGGTAGCAGTCACATAACCATCCTGGGACAGGGACACGACCACCATCACCTGGGCCAGGGGTGTTGTGCTGCCTGAGGAGGCTCCTTGCCATGTACCCCTGCGGCAATTGCTCAGCCCATGGTTCCCTTCTTCTGAGAGTGTCCCCTCGCCCCCACAGGACCTGCCTCTTGGACTCAGCTGATCGGTCAATGGGTAGACAGGTTGGGCAATTGTCTACCCATTGGTGTCTCTCTTTTGGGAATTTGGACACGAGGACTTTAGCTACCTGGTTGCTGGTCCTGGAACCGAGAGGTCTATATTTTCTTCCAGGTGGACTAAAAGACAGAGGCTGGAGGCCGGCATCCCTAGGAAAGAAAAAAGCAGCACCTGCTGGGTTGCTGAGGGCTTTCCGGCTATCTGTTGCTGTGTAACAAACTGCCGCGAAACGTAGTGGCTCAGAACAACCCTCTATTATGTTCGCAATTCTGTGGGTTGGCTGGGCTCAGTGCCCACTCACATTTTGCGATTGTTTGGGTCTCAGCCAGGCTGGAACACCCATCATGGCCCACTCACGTGACTGCAGCCTTCATAGAGGTGGCTGAGAGGCGGGGTCTCTCTCTCTCTCTCTCAGTTTCTCTCGATGTAGCCTCAGGGCCTTACCTTCTCCACGTGGTCTCTCCAGCAGGACTTCTTACAGGGTAAGGCGGGGCTCCCAAAAGCTTTTCAGGTCTCAGGCTCCCAAATCGGCAATGAATTACTTTCATTGCATTTTATTGGTCAGAGAAGCTATCGGCCAGCCCAAATCCGAGGGGTGGGGAGAGAAACTCCACTTTTCCTTGAGGGAAAAGTGACAAGGACCTTGTGGCCGCTTTTCGTCCGCCACGTGGGGTCATCCGCTGGTTGCTCGCATGGGGCCTGGCTACACTCCCTGCCTTGGCCATTCAATGAGATACCCAGGAAACCCCAGCAAAGCTCAACGCGGCCCAGTCAGCTTCTGTTTCCTGCCTTGGGACAGCCCCGACTTAGCTGTCCTCTCGCCTCCGTTTACTTCCGCCTGTTTTTGGCTTTGGTGTCCTAGTTCCTATCCTTCAATTATGGGAAGTGACCGGACCAGTCCTGGGTTCCAGAAGCACTGCTCAGCTACCCGGTGGTGTGGCAGGGCCTTTCACCCTTCCGTGGAAAAGAAATACTGGCACCACCTCATAGGGGGCTGCAGGGTGCTAATGAGATGATGCGTGGGGAGCGGCAGATCAGGGCCACCCACACTTTGCATCCAGGGTGGACTTGGTGTCGCTGCCGCCAGCTGGAGGGTGGTGTCTGGTTCTCAGGGACAC